>JAJJWX010004548.1:1300000-1562876 GCA_023529315.1 Papaver bracteatum
ATCAAATAAATATTTTCTTAAAACACCAGTGTATTGGAAGAATATTTTGGACAGTTAAAAATCTCTGACCTTCTTTTAGAAGAAAGTTACATCATTGTTGTTCTGTTTTTTGCGTAGACAAAGGTACTTTCATATCTGTGTTCCTAATCTATCGGTTTTTACATTATTCATTAATGGTTTCGATGATGTAATATGTAGGCATACATTGAGAAAGGTGTAGGATCGCTAAAGGTGTCCGTAGACTTTTTGGTAGGATCAGATTGATTTTAATTTTTGTATCGCTAAAGGTGTAGATTGATTTTGGTATTCGTGTGATTGTGTCCGTTGAATTTTGGTGAATCTGTATTTACTGTCGAATGTAGTCCATCATGCACGTGATCTTGGTACATCTATAATGTGATCATATATGATATGGTAATATCTAGAAATATAGTGTGGGCTGGATGGCGCATTAAGGTACTGAGTGTGGGATGGATGGTGCTTTACTTTTTCATATGATTTGTGGATCTTTTTACTAGCTTTACTTCTTTACAAAATCTAGACAAGTGGACTGATATTCTATTTTCTGGATTATTTACAGTGTAGTCGTGATGGGATATGGTCTTGAATCCTAAATATATAAGAACGGATCATGACATGCAGCTTATGTGGTGTTACTGTATATTGAAAAGGAAATGCTTATGCACAGGTGAAGTTGATTTTAAATGCTTAAGCTTCGAAGCATCAAATAGGATGCTAATGTTGTAAACCGATTATATTACAGTTAATCCTCCCATTATACAATTTTAAATCTTGCACTGCTAACCAATAGGGTGTCCTTTAAACATATTTAATGGTCGTCTTCATAGAAGTTAGTATTTTTATGTTTCGTGATTTCCAGGTATTGCACAGTAGGGTGGTATGTGTAATCTTACTTAGTGGGTGTTTGGATATCATAAGTCGAATTTTAGGGCAGATCAGTAGTCCCGTTTGTAGTCCCTGCCGAGATCCTAACTCTCACTAAGTGGAATGGTTTGAAACTTCTAACCTGGGTTCCCCTTTTTTAACTCAAAATTAACTCAAATTTTAACTAACTACAGCTCAACTGAAGTTGAGTGCATGAATTACTCATTATGTTGTCATTTTTTAACTCAAAATTACCCAGTGGAAATTTAGTAATGCGTTGAAAGTTGGGAAGTTTAATGCATGAATTTTGCAGTTATTTTTTGTTAGGGTGAGTTTTTGAGATTCTTGGGTTGGTTTTCCGTTGATACCTTTTTTTCTTACTTGAGTTTCTAATGTAGGCTTTTCATTTTTCTTACTTCAGCCTACCTAACAATCTAGGAAAGACTTTGATTGCTTTCCAGCTGACGATTAGAGGACTTCAGGTAGGTGGTGTAGTACATTTTTAATTCATACATTTCTTACACTTGAGAAGAATTATACTATATGATATTGATGACTTGCTGTTACCCTCTTCCTTCTAGGAATTTCGTGGGAATTCTAGAGTATGCTAGGCATCTATAGCGGGAGCTTGGACATGATAATCTTCCAGGTAAGTCATGATAATCTAGAACAATTGTAGATCCACAACTGCCAGTTTTCCACTGTATCACTCTTAACGTATTGGTTCCCAGGTAAATCATTAATAGCTTAGCACCTTCCTTTCATATTCTAAATCATAAAATGTGCACATGTAGGGTCTAATCATATACAGTCATGTATACACGGTTTTGTAATTTTGTGCCCATGTTGTATCATGCAAAAAAAACAAATAAACAAACAATGGTCTTGGTAGCCTAACCTAACCCAGTAACCCGTTTTTAACAATAATTAATGTGTATATATCTCGGTGTTCTCTTTTGGTGAATAAAGCATTTTCATTCTTACTGTGCTATTATACCAGGGAGATGAGCAAGTCGTATATGCCAGGGCTTACAAATCTTTTTGTACGGAAACATCCTTGGGTGTCTTTCAAGGGAAAAAAATGGGTTTTGAAGATTTGGTAAATCCTGATTATTTTGTATTTTATTAGAATACTCTAACATAGTGCTTACTCAATTTTTCTCATATTCTTCCCTTTAACAGTTATCAGTATTTGCTTCTAAACACATTCTAAATTAATCAGTAGTACCAAACAGAGATAGTTGTCACCAATATGTTCTGCCAACAATTACAATCACTTCCCATGTTATCTTCAAATCTTAATTGATTCCAAAAATTCTGTTTTCTTCTTCTCTTTTCAGGTTTTGAATTATTGTTTTTTGTTGTTGGCAATGTCACTTATACTGATTACGGTATAACTCCTGGAATTAAATGGAGTTGGACCTATAACGTCTGGTTCTCTATTTTTGATATGAATTGCAAAGGGTATAATCCCAACCCAGAAATGTTAAATAACTCTTTTATGTTGTGCTTAGCAATTTGGGCAGAGATATAGATTGATGTATAAGTAGATAAGTTGATAGATAACACCACTTTAAACGCTTTTCCGAGTCTTCATATTATGCATATTGTTTTACCATGTATGTATCATTTGGATTTGTGCTAATTCTCTTTAGTTGAACTATTTGGATTAAACTCACTGAAAATCCACTTAACATATCTTTTTGTATATTAAGCTTAACGTATTGAAAAACTAATTTGCTTATAGCTTCTAATGCTTGGAAAAGTATCCAAAACCAAGTATAAATCTTAAAAACAGTGCCATGTTGAAAATTGACTTATAGATACTATTAGACTCACTGTTGGTAGGTTTGATTTTGATGTTTTAGCTTAGTAAATTAACTTGGAGTGAACATAAAGATGGAAAATGGACCGACCTTTGGATGATACTCCTGTTTAAAAAGTAAAACCTGGAATGCTCATTGTGGCCTGTATATCTTCTTTCCGTAAATCCATTTCGTCATTTACACGCTTATTATGTATAAACTGAGTATTCTTTTCTTAGACATTATTGAGCTGGTTACCTTCAAGTACAGGTGATATGTGGTATGGTTCCAAAGGTGGCATAGTTCACTTCGGTGCCAACTCAAATGGAAAATCTATGGTCATAATAGTGATCAATGTGATAAGCTCCGAAATATAGCTTTGCTAAACCATCTAAAACTGACAAAGTTGGATTTACGTGATGTAGTATCTTCCGTACACTGTCAAGAAGCAATCAGAATGCAAACATGGTCTCCAGTACTGCGGTAATATTCCAAACTCAACAATCTACATTATAAGCAAGAAATTAAAGTTAGTGGGTTCTTTATGTTGTCCAGGTAACTTTTAGTTGATCTCAGTCTAGAAAATTTATCTCTTTTTATCAGAATTCAGCATTTGCAAGTTCTCTTGATAACTTTACTTCTGCAATATTGTTCTTAGTTTATCAATAAAGTTGATAACCTTATTAGTTTTGAAGGTTCTCTTGATCACTTAAAGTTGTTCTCTTGATAACTTTATTAGTTATTCGTTTGAACCATTCAAACTGGACTGGTAGTACTCTGAATAAACCAAGACGATGATGTCCCATGAATGCATCAAACTTCTTGGTTTGTGTACTATGGAAGGTTGTCTTAATGTCAGTAACCAATTTTGCCACTAAAGTGTAAGCAAATTGATGTCTTTCTGTATGTGTTCCTCCTGCTTAATGATTCGGTGTTTGGGGTCTTGATAAAAGATGTTAAAAACATAGTTGGGTATACCAGATGCACCTCATGACGTCAATGATATGTATTTTCAATGAAATCATGTATGGAATATCAGATTAATGAATTGATGACACAACAAGAAAATCTAGCTTAAGCGACCAAAATCTTAGCAAGAGCCCAGAATTTTAGTCGCTTTAGTGGTGAAGAAACCAAAATTGCAACTACACCCTAGCTCGGCTACTATAAACTTATGCCCATTAAGTTTAAGCTACTATCAAATGTGTTTGGCCCCTAGATCTCTTTGACCGAGTAAAGTGTAGCGACCAAAAAAGTGCCTGTATAGCTATTTACTTTGAGGCACTATCACATCGCAACTCAAAAACAGATGGGTTGGTAGAACCTCTCTCAGCAATCTACTCACCACCTGTTCAAATGAGAAGCTGGTTTTTGAAGTAGGCATTTGCAATCTTAGTATTAATGCAACAATCTTAGTAGGATTTACATGATGGAAACATAATTACATGAAAACTCATTCAAATTAATGTTTCTATTCACTATGATCAAATGTTTGGACACAGAAAATCCGAAGAAAAAAAAAAATCGACTGAATTAACATTTATTTTAAACCGGACTCTTTTATGAATCCAACAACCCATATCTTTCGAGCAGGAATCTGAAACTTTTAACACTCGGATACAAAAAATCAAAAAACCCAAGTTTCGCCTTGTCCTTTCCTTCTTCCGTGCTGACAACTATAACCGTGAGAATGCCTTCAATAAATTTGCAAAATAAATGAATCAATATCTAACATCCTTATGAAGAAAAATAAAAACAGAATTGAAAACATAACAGCAGATGAAAGCAAATTCATTCCTTCACATACTCATTCCTCAGCCGTTGCCGGTGCTTGTGTTGTATGTTTAATTTAGTCCTGCATACAGGAGGTCCACAAAGTGATGTTATGATGAAGAAGTACATATCTTAAATCTTCAAGTAAATAACAGGAAAGAATTACAAGAAAAATGTTGTCCCTGGACACGATTTGCCAATAAACTTCTGTCCAAACTCCATAACTAAGCTAGAGCAACAGTCACACAACAAGGTATGCGCAAGATGAGGATTTAAAAAAGCATGGTAATTACTCATGTCGATTAGACATTTAACAAAGCCATGTCAACTGGTATGTAATCCCCTTTCTGAAAACAGCAAATTTCAAGTATAAGTCGATCATTAGTTCTGCTCTGTATACTGTTAGCAAGCTACTTTAAAAAAGACTTCTGTATTCAAGCTACGTATATGTAACAAAAGAATTATTTTTAAAAATGAATGGCACCAAAGGTGAGCACTTCTTTTCTCCCATCTCTTATAACTTGCACAATTTTGGAAGTTAATTTTCATTTTTCACAGATTACTAATGAAGACAATGCCTATGTATTCGTCAATGTTATGACCAATAACCTGCAACTATTCATTATACTTGAAAAACCAACTACTTTTGTGACTTAAGGAATGTTAAAGAAGAAAATTCTGATGAAGTACTAATGTATGTCCTAACGAATCAAGAGAAGTTTGAAATCTTATTAACAAGTCCGGGCATCTCCTAACAGTTGAAGTTACAGAGCAATAGGATGGGGTTTAGTACTGACTATAATAAAAAATCAACCAGATCAACCTATGTGTTTCCTTACATTGCTATCACCAGAAATAAATGCATGTCCCAGACCTGATTCCTTCAAAGCCATATCCAAAACCTGAAAATTGAAACAGTTCATATATATATATATGGAAATCAAACAAAAACCCTTGTTTCGTGAAGTATGTTATCTGTTAGTGAATGAATGAATACAGTTACATCTTTCAAAGGTGATCCAAACTGATGCCTTTTACTTGCTTCAGTCATACATGCTAGTGAGCTCGCTGAGAAATGGCCTAGTTGTAAAAGATTCCCTCAAAATGCAATGTATTAGATCACTATCTTACTCAAATTTTACATATATGTGTGCCGTGTGAGCGAAACCTAATTGATAAAATAATTCTATTATTAGTTCACTGTCAAACTAAGAAAATTAATGGAATCTAAAACACCCGCGGAACCCAGAAAAAATAAATCTTTTAAACATAAAAATATCTGTAAACTCAAATACCCAATACCCATAATCAAATGTTATGAAAGAAAACGCGTGTTTTTCAGCATTGGAAAATCAATTTAAGAACTTAAACATATGAAGAATTCAGAACTCAAACCAAAGAATATAAACTAAAAGCTAATGCATGATCCAAACATGTGCTCTCACAACTAGCATCAACACCACTACATGTACTCTTAAGATCCAATTAACAATTAAGGAAACTCTATAAAAAGGGGAATTCATTGAATGAAGTTGAAATTCACCAGTAATTCTATTAATCGCATAGCCGATGTACACGAATCTCCATCGATTGTAACTTTGGGAATGAAAATATCCTTGAATCAACATCACATATGACATATTGTTCAGTTCGACAATGCTATACCTTGATTATAGAAGACTAATTTCAGGTGGCACATTAAATGAAGAATGCAGTGTATAAAAATTTTTGTACATTTATACCTATGTTTCTCTAAATGGAGGGAGCCATTGTAATACTTCAGAGTGAAGTAATCCAGTTTCTTATTCTCCACCCTTCGTTCCTCAATGTACACATCCTGATTTAGCAATCCAGAGATAAGATCCTGAATTTCATTGTGAAGTCCCTTCTCCTGCAAAAATGAAGGTGTAGAAATCAGTTCGTATGTTACAGGTCCAAGCTTAAATGGATCGGAAAGTAAAGAAAAGCCCTATTTCGAGCAGACAAGGCGATAAAGAATGACATTAACACCAGAAGTTTCAATTGACCAAACAATAACGCCTTGTAACAAGCATTCCAACCACACAGGAATACTCAGTAATACTCTCCTGCCAACAGTAAGGTCCAGCAACAACTTAGCCCCATAATTTTTGAACTCTAAGAATCACAATCAGAATATCTTGCAGAGGTAATTTCTTAGAAATTAGCCCAAGTGCAAGATAGTTTGTAATACGAAAAGAAAAAAATATAAAGCTTGGACATTGCAAGATAGTATCATTCTAAACATGTCAAATATACCCTATAACCATATATCACAGAACAATATATAAGGCAAAGGTGAATGGAAAATCTTACCAATATCCGTCTCTTAGGCCAACAAATTTCACTTCACCGGCAGTATCCCAATGGGATGAACATCAACACAAATTGAGCTGCAAACAATGTCAAAAAAACTCCAAGTTTCCAATTGAAGAATTGATTGAATATATACCCAGTAATTCCAATAATCAGCGGGAATGATAACTGATACTAATTTGGGAACATTAAAACTTGATTGATTTGGTACCTGCTAAATCAAAGTTTCTTCTATAAATGACAGGAACACCTCAAGATTTCCTCAATTTCGCATCAATTTTCTCAATTGAGGAGTCTCATTCTGGGAGCTTCAGAGTTGAGCACACAAATTTAATGCGTAAAATTACAAGAAACATCACAGAAATTCTCAAATTTAATCATTAAACAAAAATTGGGTTTGGAGCGGTGATGATGGAAAACCAATCCATACCCTTTTCATCACCAAACCCTAACATTGATTTTCAAAAAAAAAAAAAAAAAACACCCAAACGTTTATCAAATTAAAGATGACTGTTGAGATTATTAGTCCCACATTGTTTGGGCAATCTAAGATCCTGCGGTTTATAATCATATAGGTCTCTCCACTCATAGCCAATTGGTTTTGAGTTGGATGTCCATATTCTAACATGGTATCAGAGCAGACTATTTGCGACGAGTCGTTAGACCGCGCCTTTACTCCGCGTCACCCGATTTAATTGTCCACGTGTTAGACCCAACGAGGCTACACGTGAGGGGGCGTGTTGAGATTATTAGTCCCACATTGTTTGGGCAATCTAAGATCCTGCGGTTTATAATCATATGGGTCTCTCCACTCATAGCCAATTGGTTTTGAGTTGGATGCCCATATTCTAACAATGACCCATTACAACAAATCCTCAAGATTTCCCGTTTCGACCTACAGGAAACACCAATTTCCCCTTCTAAATCAAAATCCACATCAAAATAAAAATAAAAATAAATCCCTAATTAAAACATATTGAAAACCAAACCAGAGAGAAATTTATGAACCCATCCCTCTATTGGATCTTCGATTTCTTTTTTGAAATCGAAGATGAAAGACTTTTCACGGCCAAATTAGAAGCGAAAGAGAAGATCAAAGCTTCATTTTTTCTTTTTATGTTTATTTCTGAGAGATAGGCGAGACGAATCAGAGGTGAGAAAGAAAGAGAAAGAGGTGAGATAAGGTAGGTGAATGTTTTTTTATGCCTTAGGGTTTCAATTCTAAAGATTTACCCAACAAAAACAAGCGCCAACATTCCCGCCAATTCGCTGCCTCAATATGTTTTCGCGCCATAGAAAAGTTATGGTGGAAATTTTTTGAAACCGTTGGATAAGGTAGTAATCTGCGTGATTTTTGTGTTTTGTGTGTGTAACCATACGATTGATGATTCTAGCTTTCAATTGGCTAGATACAATATCATGCAGATCATACTTTTGTTAGCTTTGGTGTGGTAAGTAATCCGCGTGCCTTTTGTATTGTGCGTGTATAGCCATAAGATTGAAGATCCTGGCTTCCAATTGGATAGATACAAACTCGTGCGGATCATGGTTTTGTTAGCTTGATGTGGTTAATGTTTGTCGGATAATTAGTAAGAGAAACAAATAATCATATAAACCCATATAATTCATGAGAAATCGAGTGAGGTCAACAAAAATTGGAAAAGATTGACAAATAACGGGTGTAATTGACTATGGTCGAAGGACACTCAAGTTAAAATGATGAATAATTGCTGAAATCAATGGAATTCGAGAAGAATCTGAGGTAGGACGTCCGAAATTAGATAAGGTTGATGGATAACAAGCACAATTAATTGAAGTCGATGAAATTTCGTTCTGGTTAATATATAATCATAATCTCGTGAAATCCATGGGAAATTCGATGAGGTCGAGCAATATTGGATAAAATTGATGAATAACGGGTAAAATGGACTAAAGTTAATGAAAATAATAGATAACTGGATAAACCGATAGAAATTGAGCGCGGCAAAATTAAATGAAGTCGATGAAAATTCGGTTTGAATTAATAGATAACCATAAAATAGAATCTATGTGAAAAAAGAACAAGATTAGATCAAACAATGAAGTTGTTCTAGGTAAAGAAATTTCTTTTTGTGCGGTTCAGGTGAAGACTGTTCACGCTCAACCTCCTGTAACTCACTTTCAGAAACCATAAAATCCCACTTTCGCCTCTCACTGATTTTAGGTAACTACAAAGATATAAACTCTATATACTTATTTTCATGGATTATTCACTTGGTATACTTTCAAGAATAGAGGAAGGTACGGTATGCATACCCCTTGGGTTTGAGTTCGGGAATAAGAGAAGGTACGCATACCCCTTGATTCGACTTTCATGAGCTGGCAGTGATACACATACCCCTTGAGCCTGAATTCGTGAATCAGGGGTATGCATACCGTTGACTTTAATGAAGAGTTTTTACAGATCAGTGTTACTGGTAAGAAGAGTTGTCATATGTTGTTTCACACAACAAGAAGGAAGACTTGTCATATGCTGTCTCACAACCCTATGAAACACACTCACTTCCAGAAACCATAAAATCTCACTTTATCCTATCACTTATTTTAGGTAACTACATAGGTATAAACCCTATATACGTATTTCTAAATATTATTCAGTTGGTCTACTTTTGAGAATATGGGAAGGTACGGTATACATACCCCTTGGGTTTGAGTTCGGGAATAGGGGAAGGTACGCATACCCCTTGGATCCGACTTTCACGAGATGGACTACTATAAGTTGGAAACTTCGTAAGAACGATGAATCCAACCATTCAAAGGTAAGATTCCATCAAAATATTCTCAGAAACCTTAAACAAACCCTTTTATGGCGACTTCGAGAAATAAAGTGGCCCTGAGCTCGAAACCTGGCAGGGAGTGGACTACTATAAGTCAGAATCTTCGTAAGAACGATGAATCCAACTATTCATAGGTAACATTCTATCGGAATATACTCTGAAACCTTAAACAAACAATTTTCTGGGGACTTCGAAAAAGAAAGTTGCTCCAACCTCAAAACCTGGCCGGGAGTGGACTACTAGATTTAAGTCGGAAACTTCGTAAGAAATATAAATCCAACCATTCATAGGTATGGTTCCATCGAAATATTCTCTGAAACCTTGAACAAACCCTTTTCTGGCGACTTCGAGAAATAAAGTGGCTCTGAGCTCGAAACCTGGCCAGGAGTGGACTACTATAAGTTGGAAACCTCGTAAGAGCAATGAATCCAACCATTCATAGGTAAGATTACATCAGAATATTCTCTGAAACCTTAAACAAACCCTTTTCTGGCGACTTCAAGAAAATAATTGGCTCCGAGATCGAAACCCAGCCTGGAGTAGACTACTATAAGTCGAAAACTTCGTAACAACGGATAATCCAACCATTCATAGGTAATATTCCATATGAATATTCTCCGCAACCTAAAAACAAACCCTTTTCTAGCGACTTCGAGAAAAGAAGTGGCTCCGAGCTTGAAACCTGAACGGGAGTGGACTACTATAAGTCGGAAACTTCGTAAGAACGATGAATCCAATTATTCATAGGTAAGATTCCATCAGAATATTCCCGAAACCTTAAACAAATCGAATTGGTTTCCTAATTAAGGGATTGTTTGCAAATGATAATTTAGGGATTTTTGAATAATTTGACATTTTAAAACTGTAATATTGTTTTGTAAAATATTAAGTATTATTATACTCCCCCCGTTCTAATTTAGTTGATGTTTTAGGGATTTTTTTGTGTTTCAAAATAGATGAGAGTTTAAGTATTTTGCCTAATTTCTCACTAATTTACCCCTGCTTTGGAATCACACCATAACATTAATTCTCATTGTAATCATCAAATAGGGTAATTAATTCAATTTTTAAATATATTCCATGGAGCATATATACTCCATTTTTGTTAATTCTTTAGTAAAAACTAGGTGTTTCAAACTTCTAAAAAGTAATTTTTGTTAATACCACCATTAATTATTTTTTGTTAATTTTTGTTAAATATATTCCATGGAGCATATATACTCCATTTTTGTTAATTTTTTTTCTAAAGAGTAATTTGGAAAAAAAATTACTCTTTTTGTTGTTTCTTAATCTGCATGGAAAACTCTACAACATCAACTAAAACGGAACATAAGGAGTATAATTTAGGTTACATGTAATCGTGTTTTTTTTTTTTGTTATATAGGTTATCTGTAAATCTAGTAATACTACATTACTAATTAACGGTGGACCTTTTGTATATAAAAATAAATAAACTAGATGACTGCTGCAGCAGTTGAGGCCGACGAAAAAACGGACCAACGTACCTATTTTGTTGTTAGTAAAAAAATGGAAAGAAAAAATGACGACTCATATAATGCTGCAAAATGACCTCCCGGCGGAATAGATAATCCGTGCCAAGGTGGAAGGCAGATCGACAAACATTGCCTAACATGTATCCATTTATTTGTAATTTTAAAATTAATCCAAGGAGTATTCATAAATAATAAATAAATAAATAAATAAGCTGTTTCTAAGAACATTTACGGATGGCATGAATGTATTTTTTTCACATAGAGTTCGAAATGGACAACAATGTCACCACTCCACATATGTTCGGTCAAATTTGAAGTCCCTATTACTTCCCTACTCGCTACTCCCACCTGTTGCGGCATGCATGACAACATTGGCAAGTGACAGCCAAGTGTTAGCTTCCAAAGAATAAGGGCATTATAGTAATAGTAATCTGGTCACTTATAAACCTAAAAAAAAAAAAAAGTAACCCAGCCAGAAGACCTATTTTTTTCCTCCCTTTTCTCCGCCCTATTCTCTCTTTTAACTTTTGCTCCCTTTACTTTTCATCCCCACTGTCTCTCAAAATCATGTAATTTCTAGTTCTGGTATGATTCGAAAATTGAAGGATACGGTCAAATAATAGTAATTTATGTTTTCGTTGTTTCTGTTTTTAGGATGTATGGTTCAAGATGGAATTGCTGATTCGGTTATGTACCAGCTGGGTTTTGTGTTCTTCATAATTCAATTGAAGTTCATAGAGAAGAGAAACGATGATTGATTGTAAAGGGTGCTTTTGTAGTGGTATGTAAAGTCTAAACTTGTAAATGAAATTGTTCATCAAAAATTGATAATGATATTTGTTAATAATTTTTTTTTTTTTTTTTATCTTTATTGATAAACATTTGTAAATCTATTGAATGGGTTACTCAATTTAATATTCCTTTTCAATTTCATGAATTTTCTCTTCAATTTGTCATGAAGGATTTGCCGGTTAAATTTTTCATGTCCTCTCGAGATTGTGCTATTTGGGAGTGCAATAAAGATATCCACGCACAAGACTACCTTAAGGCTATTCCTATCGAGGGGCTTAATAAGAGGGTTGGGGCTCAGGAATTTGGAGCAGTTTTACGGTATAGGCTTGGTATACCTCTTTTTGTGGAAGGTAGCCTTTGTGCTTTTTGCAAGAGGGATATGGATTATGGACTGTTATGGGGACCATGCCTTACACTGCGCACATGAGGTAGGCATCAAATTTCGTCATGATCTAGTGCGTGACATATTTGCAGATATGTGTTATCGTGCAGGAGTGCCGGCTAGAAAAGAAGTAGATCTTGGTTTGTTCGCGGATGATGGGGGTTCTCTCCGCCCGGCTGATATTTTAGTCCTTAATTGGGACAATGGGCGTGACAAGTGTTTGGATGTAACCGGTGTTTCACCATTCACCGGAGGAGGGGTGCACACATTTCGTCCAGGGTTAGCACTGAACAGGGCAGTTAAACGCAAGCATAAGAAATATTTGGAAAAATGCTTAGCCCATGGTTACAACTTCGACACTTTAGCATTTACTACTTTTTGTGAACTTTGCACGGAAACAATGGATTTCTTGAAAAGTTTTAATAATCAACTATCTAGATTTGATGTTAGTGCCAAGAAATGCAATTATTTCTTTCATAGATTAGGAATAGCAATACAAAAAGGGGTTGGAGCCCAGCTTGTCGCTAGGCTGACAACTAGTTACTTCTAGTCCGTTTGTATTGAGTTTAATAAGTTTGGATTTGTGAAATTCCAAATTTCTGTGCGTTGTTTTTTTTTTTGAAGTGGGTCGAATATGGGTCATTGGGTCGGAGCTAGTAAAGTCCTATTTCGAACAGTTCATCTTCACCCAAGTTCTCATCTCTGATTTCATTGTGAGATGTTAGATCTTTTATCGTGATTGTGCATCTCGTTTACCCGTATAAATTCCAAAGCGATAAAACCCTTACCCTTCCTCACATCAAAATCTCCGCCCCTTTTCTCTACCTCATCTCCACTTTCCCTTCTCCTGCTAAACCCGATACCAGTTCTCACTGAAGAACAACCAACACCATTAACACCAATTTTTCTCTAATCTTCAACCCACTCTCATATAAATCTCTAATAATCGATAACACAAAAACTTGTATCACATTTCAAACCGATCTACCTTCTTTTCTTTTATTTTTACTGTATCTTGATCTTGGGATATTAGATCTAATTTAACTTTTGATTTTATGGTGCAATGACGATTCTTATGCAATCCCAGCTTATTACGAGGCCTTTCTTTGTGGAAGGTCAGGTAATTAAAGCATATCCATTTTACATCTGAGCATCAAATTTTTGTTGATTTGTTTTGTTAGAATCAAATTTCTTTTGATTTGTTTTGTTATTCCATGAATTTTCTTTTGATTTCTGTTGATTTGTTTTGTTTTGTTATTCCATGATTTGTTAGAATCAAAATCCATAAATCTTCTGTTGATTTATGGATTTTGTTATTCCATGAATTTACAGATCAGATTTATTGCATACCGTCAAAATCTAATCCATCGGAGTCTTACATCAAGAACTAGATTTTTTTTACATCAGATTTTAAAACTGTTAAATTTTTTTTAAAAATCCAGAACATCTGAAGGAACTTGTTAGCGTTTAATTAAATGTCTTCTATTATGTTTCTGTTTAATTCAGATTCTATTGAGTCTCCGAATCGATTCATATACAACATGTGGGGTGATAAAATGGACAATAAACTTAAGGATGATTTCTTTATTATTTAAATTAAGATCAATCTTCTGTTATCATTGCATCATTGAATTTGTGATGATAATCCAAGGATTACGATTATGACTTCTTTTCATTTCCATTGTTTTTAGTCAATTCTATTAACATGATTAATATTCAGATGTAGGGATTTTTTAAGAGATTTTGTATTTAAACTCAATAATGGATATTTCCGATTTCTGTAATCTGTTTGTTGTTACTAAAACAATTACAAATGATTCAGATCTTGAATGCTGGTTTTATTTATCCGGTTGGGTTTCCTCAAACTTGTTTACCTTACATGGATTAAGGCGTTATTTTTGACCAAGCTTTGGACGGTACTTGAAGATTATATACGGTTTCCATTTTTCTTTAGATTGCTTAAGTTCTTGCATTTCTTTGATTTTTTAAAAGGTCTGATATTTCTGTTTTCTGGATTTGTAAGAATGAACAAATCTGATTTGCTCCATTGAGCTTGAAGAATGTGTTACAAAGTTACCAAATTTCAGGTATTGTTGTTCGTTTTCTTGATTCCATTATTAATGATTTTCTAAATGCTATTTTGTTTTTGTTTGATTTCTTTTTATACATATAGTAATAATCTTCTGTAATGGAGGACCCAATTTGTAACTTTTTAGGGATGGAAGAACAAAATTGGAATTCAGAGATGAACCTAAACACAAGAATAATATGGTAGTATGAATCTCTTATTGTTTGGGATATTTTGTCTAAACAATTAAATGGAACTTATTTTTTTTTGAAGAAAAAAGTTTATATTAAAGGAAAATTATATACAATATTAGAACAAAGTTAATCACAAGCATTGAATAACAGTGTCCCAATGAAAAAGAACTTGATTTAAAGTAAATCCTCTAAAGACCTCATTCTCAAAACACCACAAAATGGTAGTGTTCATAATGAGCAAAATAGTCTCATCAACCAATTTATGTCTACCACCATACACTCTTGAGCTTCTTTACTTCCACAGATGCCATAATATAGCATAGTTCACCAACCACCAAAGCTTCCTGCACTTTCCTTTTAAGTTATTTATCCTCCAAGCCTCAAAATGATCCAAAACCGTTGCTGGGAAATTCCAAGACACCTTAAAAGCCTTCACAAAGAAATTCCAAACCTGTATAGTATAAGGACAGTGCAGAAAAATATGATCTGCAGTTGCATCCTCATGTTGACAGTACACACATAACTTTCTCTGGACATTCACTCCTCTATGACTCAACATTGTTAAAGTTGGAAGAGAATTGTGAAAGTTAGTCCACAACATAAAGCTAACTTTAGAAGGAATATTCTTGTTCCAAAGAAATTTCTCATAGCAGCACAGAGATCTATCCTCCAACTGCATATTGTAACATTCCTGTACAGAAAAGTCCCCTTCCATAGACAGCTCATCTGCATCTTCAGAGAATTCTGGAACAGGTCCTAACTCATTACAAAGACTATCCCACTGCAACTGCTCTTGTGCATTCAGTCTCCTTCTTTAAAAAATACTGTAATCTCCCATCACTCACCATTTCAGTAATAGTAGCATTCTTGTTACTGACTGCCTTAAAAATGACTGGAAATCTAACATGTAATGGACCATTTGAAGTCCATTTATCCATCCAAAATCTTATGGACTTTTCATTTCCCAGTTTAAAAGATAAAGCTTCATTTAGAAAAACAGTAGATTTCAAAATATTCTTCCATAAACCCATACCTTGAGGATTTGCATCATCACTTGGCATCAAACTTTCACAGTTATTTTTGAACTTTTGTTGTACTATCCTTCTCCAAAGAGCTTTCTTCTCCTTAGCATATCTCCACACCCATTTTGCTTTCAAAGCCTTACTAGTTAATCTCAAACTTTTAACTCCCAATCCTCCCGACTTTCTTGATTTACATATCTTTGGCCAGCCCACCAAACACATTTTCCTCTTATCTTCTTTGGCATCCCAAAGAAAATTCCTCATTAATTGAGTAAGGTTCAGTTCTATACTTGCTGGCATATGAATAAGAGACAAAAAATAAATTGGCAAACTAGCAAGACAACTCCTTATCAACACCAGCCTCCCTGCTTTGTTTAAGTATTTCTTCTTCCAAGTTGCCAATTTCTCCTGCATTCTCTGAACCACCTCCTCCCAAATTGAGACATTTCTAGAAGTAGCTCCTAATGGCAATCCCAAGAATTTTATGGGAAGTTGTTCCACTTTGCAACCTAACTCCGTTGCCAGCTCTTGAATTATCTCATCAGCACCCACACTAATCAAAGAACTTTTCTCCAAATTTAACTTCAGCCCTGTAAGTATTTCAAAAGTGTTAAGGATAATAAGCATCTTCCTCATCTCCTCCACATCTGCATTAATAAAAAGCAGAGTATCATCTGCAAACTGTAAGTGAGAAATCACCAAACCTTCCTCCATAACTTTAAACCCATGAATCTGTCCTCTGGTAACATCATCATTCACTAACTTAGATAAAACTTCCACCACTAACAAGAATAAGAATGGTGATAATGAATCACCCTGTCTCAAACCTTTTGAGGTCTTAAATTTCTCAGTTGAGCTCCCATTAACTAAAACATAGATATTTGTTGAAGAAATGCACCATTTAATCCATGAAATCCATCTCCTACCAAACCCATGTTTTTCCAGAATGCAAATTAAAGTCCTCCACTTAATGTGATCAAAAGCCTTCTCCATATCAACTTTGCACAAGACTCCAGGCTTCTTCTGCTTTAATATGCTATCTATACACTCACTAGCAATCAGCACCCCATCCAAAATCTACCTGTTCTTAATGAAGGCTCCTTGAAATTCAGAAACCAATTTAGGCATCACAGTTTTCAGTCTATTAGCAAGAACTTTAGAGAGGATTTTATAAGCACTGCCTAACAAACTTAAGGGTCTGAAATCCTTTGGAGCACAAGATTTTTTTTTTTTTGGAACTAAAGACAAAAAAGAACAATTTAATCTCCAATCCAAACTCCCATACCTGTAAAATTCCCCCATAAGCTTCATGAAATCCTTCTTGATTATGTGCCAACATGTTTTATAAAACTCCATTGAGAATCCATCTGGACCTGGAGATTTATTTGTGCCAAAGTGCGTAATCACAGCATAAACCTCCTCTGATGAAAACTCCTTCTCCATACACTCCTTTTCTACATCAGTCAAACAAGGAAAGTCCAAGTTATCAAGAGTAAAAGAGAAATCATTTTGTTCTACAAACAAATTTGAGTAATAGTTTCTCATCTCCAATTTAATGACTTCTTGATCAAAACATTCCTCCCCATCAACTTCTAATTTTACAATTGTGTTTCTCTTTCTCCTTGCACTTGCAATTCTATGAAAGTATCCAGTATTTGAATCCCCCATTTAAAATCATTTTGTTTAGCTCTAATAAACCACTTCCTAGCCTCCTGGGCTTTAATGTTCTTCAGCTTTAAACAACAATCAATTCTCTCTTGAAACTGGATTTCATTAAGTGGATTAGTCTCCTCCAAAAGATCAAAATTTGCAATCTTCTCTGTCAACTCCTTTTTCTTCCTTTTACAAGAACCAAATTCCTGCTGACTCCATAACTTCAGAAAGTGCTTTAAGTTTTGCAATTTTTTAAAGAAAACAAAGCTTGCATGCCCCTGATACTCCATTACATCCCACCATTCCTGAACCTTCTTCACAAAATCCTTATGTAAAATCCAAGAATTTTCAAACTTAAAGTAAGGTTTGCACCTCACAGTAGGTTTAGTTTGCAACAAAAGTGGTTTATGATCTAAGATGACTCTTGTTAGAGAAACTTGAATTGCCTCTGGAAAAATCTCATCCAAATCCACACTAAGTAAAAATCTATCCAATCTGCAAAGTAAAGGGTTAGTCTGCATATCTGACCAAGTGAAAGCTCCACCCAAGAGGGGTAAATCAATCAGTTCTTGATTAAATGGAACTTTGATGGTTCTTCAAAGTTGAAGTAGTGTTTTTGTTTTAGTTTTAGTTTTAAAGAAATGATTAATTGTATTTTTGTGATTTTTTTCTTTCCTGTAAAGGCAGACAGTGCCAGACACCCTTCATGTAAAGAATGTAATTTTTTTTAAAGATATGATGTAAATTGAATTATGTGATATAATAATATTTAATTATCCTTTTAAACGTGGTTCATAATTTTTCAGTATTAATTTTAAATTATAATTGTTCAGTATTAATTTTAAATTATAATTACGTTTTGGGATTATTTGAATCAGAATTGGGGTTGAGCGAGCACAAACATTTGGTGGCTTAAAAAATTAAGCAACCAACTTCAGACCAAGTTGTTCTATGTATCTATTAACTAGGCATTTCAATTGCTCATAGGGTACTTGGTCTATCTATGAAGCGAGCGGTGTTTCACTTGCTCTAGTATGGTTGGTCTATCTATAAAGCGATTGGCATTTCACTTGCTCTAGTATGGTTGGTCTATCTATAAAGCGATGGTTATTTTGCTTGCTCTAGGAAGTCGGTCTAGCTCTAAAGCGATCATTATTTTGCTTGCTATAAGGAGGTCGGTCTAGCTATGAAGTGATCATTATTTTGCTTGCTCTAAGGAGGTCGGTTTGGCTATGAAGCAATGAGCAAAAAAGACGCTATATGATAGTTGGTTGATTACTAAAGCGATTGCCTAGCTGCTCTAGACTTGTAGAAATCCCACATTTTGCAACTCATGAGTGAGAGCCAAATTAAGTCGCTGTAAGGGTTAGAGCGACTCAATATGGGCTTTTGCAACCAATAATGCTTGGTCGCTTAATCCAGTTTTTCTTGTAGGGTGAATTTGCGAATATGTTCAGTAAGTCTTGAATATTGAGACATGAGGCTATTTTTCAGTCAAATGAAATTGCAATGGTGTAAGAAAGCTGATTTGGAAGATTTCCGATGAAAAATACGGCAAAGCTATTTGGAAAGTGTGGAGATTTCCATTGGGTCATAAAGATTCCCTTTGATAGTTGGACAGTGAAGTTGAGGGTATTACATTTTAAGTTAGATATTTCCATTAGGTCAGAAAGTTTCCCTTCCGGAGTTGGACAGTGAAGTTGAGAGTATTACATTTTTAGGGTAGTACATTGCATTTTGTCCATGATAGGGACATGATATGGTAACAAATGCTCAAAATTTTAAGTGTTGTCATGATAAAAAGATTATTGGTAGCTGCCTGACAGGCATCCATAAGGGTGACACGCTCACTGCAGCAGAAAGGGTGGATACTGAAAGATGCTAAATAGTAGTAAACACTAAATAGTAAGTAAATAGGTCTGCCATTGCGAGTGTTAGAAAAATTTCTTCCTACAGAACTGTCGTGCGTGAGTAAATTTAGTCATCAGATCGGTCAACTGTCGTGCGTGAGTAAATTTAGTCATCAGATCGGTCATTTGATGAATAATATTGATAATGTCATATGTAATCATGTTAACGCTCCCTCAGTCCAACTTTGTGGAGTCAATGGGTCATGTGGATTTTTATTTTTATCCCTTTTCGCAGCACTTCCCTTGGTTTTCAAACTGGTAAAATAAATAAATAGGAAAATGATAGCCACATGCGTTCTTACACTTTGACTCTCTATGAACTCTAGATTATGCTCAATATATATGTCGTTAGACTCTCTGATTGTAGTTACTGTAAGTGCTTGAAGTGTCTGATTTGGGCCTGCAGTGTTCTTGCTATTCACGCATATATGTGCTCATGAGAGTGAGGAATATCGTTGTGTGCATGGATCTAAACAAGTGATATGCTGCTCAGATATTTGGATTTCAATTTCCGTCTCTAGGTAGTTATCAGATTTCCCTAAAAAAATCCCAGATTGAAGAGGCTAACGTAGCGAAAACTTGAGAATTACATACTGTCTGACCTCTGCTATGAAGAGAGCCCCAAAATCTTCTATGTAGAGCTGGATTTTTCGGCCAGTTAGATGTCTTAGTCTTATCTTGGAAGACAATGGTATTTATGGAAGATCGTCTCATCGATGTCAGCACCAAGGAACCAGCTGCGGATCGTCGTTAGCCTTGGAATGCCATTTAGATTAGATAACAAGTCTCCAGACTGGAAAATCTGATTTAATAAAAAAACCTAATGGTCTTAAATTTTCTTCGTCTCTTATAATGGATTGATCTTAACTTGCATAAGTTTAATTGCAGTGGCTCGCAATTAGTTTTGATTCCAAGTTTTTACTTTGATGCATGATCCAATTTTACCACTTCCACATTTCTTTACATATTATTCCCATTTTTGGCTCTTAGTATTTATCACCTCTCTAATTAACTCTAACTTGCGGGGTCTCAGCCTTCATCACCATTTTGACACTCACTGTAAAACGCAAGATCGACAAAGGTTTAATACGCATGAAGTTATAGAGAAAGTTTGATCGAGTAATGACTTTGAAGGCGATATACAAAAGGAGATTCCAGTGAGAAGTATTTGCATTAGTCAGCTCCATTTTTTTGTTAAAATTTGATAATGTGTCTACCAAATCCTCTTTACGGACGGAAATGGAAGAAGCGTGCTTCCATAGATTCTGGGAAGTAGGCCAAGATGCTGGGTCGTCAATATTGAAAGAGTAGCAATATATTGTCATTCGGTCAGCCTAACAAACAGAAATATAACAAAAAAAAAAAAACACGCCTGTGAATTCAGATGTCCAAGATATTGGTGCGACAAAGCAACTATTAATACTTAGAATTAATGCTGAATTTAAAGATGATTGAGAGCCATGTGGAGGAGTTAAAACTCATAAAAGAAAATAACTGACGTATCTGGGGAATAAAATAAACAGATCCCATGATTTATTGATTTATAAGGGAGTTGTCGGTGACACTTAATTACCACATTTGTGTCACATGACATGATTAATTAGCAAATTATGGAGAATATGAATCTTTTAGAAATTTAATCAGTGTGACAGTGTTGGCTTCTTTTGTCCATTTGTGTTTAGTAAATATACGAGTTGCAACAATGATATTGCCTTCATTTACAAGAGTTGTTTGTTCATCGGTTTAAAACACCTAACCTACATGTCCAATCCAACTATGAGCTAGAAGTCTGATGGCTTTTGTTTAGGCCATGGCGGGCCAGTAGAGGTGTAAAGCGTTCCGGCACAGCCCATTAAGAGGTCAGCCCGCCGTGCTATGTGTGGTGTTGTGTCGTGCCAGAAATTAAGGCGTGTCGTGTTGTGTCATTCTTGAGAACGTGATGTGCCATGCTATGATGTGCCTGGCACATTTATTTTACATTTTTCGAAATAAATATATTCAACATATTTAGATATTATATGTGTTATTGAAATTATTTGACACAACGAAGATAAAATGTCAAAAAATGGTTAAAATAAACACTTTTGTGAAATATACAAGAAAAAAAAAAGTGTGGTGTTGTATCGTATTCTATACATGTTAGGACGTGCTTTTCTAGTGTGTTGTGTCATGCTCTGCCACGTGCTTATCCATGCCACGTGGATTGCTACTGTGATGATTATCCTAGCCCAGAACATCACATTGAGCTAACGTGTTATGCCGTGCTGGGAAACTCACGTTTTATGCTGAGCGGTGCCCGTGCTGGCACACAACGACCCTATTTGTTCCTAGCTAGGAAACGACCATATAGATGTATTACAAGAGGATCCAAGCATGAGCATGAGTAAATAAAACAATCAAGATATGTTCATTTCCCTTTGCAACATAGAAGATAGTCGGATAATGAGGTGCATCTAAACATATTCGAGCGCGGTTATCCTTTACATAATATCTCAAATCAAGTACCAGTGGTATATGCAAGAATGACTACCAGTATTAAGAATATAAAATAATAACGCACAATGTAAACTAAGACAAAATATGATTAATCATCTGGGATTATCCCAGTTATTCAGGAATCTGACTTTCAAGTAGGAGGTCATCGGATCGAGTCTCCACTAAAGAAATTGGATATTTCATGGAATACTCTTCTTATATAAATACTTATAACTTTATTGTGGGAATGGGCTGGGTATGCTCATGCGAGTAGGCTCAGTAGCTTCGGCTGCCATGGTATGCCAATTTACAAAAGAAAAAGAAATGTTCAAATTCATCGGTTAATATATCTGTGATTCGCCTTAAAATTGAGAAGAGTTAAAGACGCTAATCTCTCACTCAAAGATAAATGATCACGATATAACATTTCTTTCATACAAGGGATGGATTAATTTCATGAGCTAAAGTATTGGTTCCTAATATTGATTGTCTTTTAAAAGCACAAAAAAATTACAGAAAATTATAATAATATTAAAAGATTCTAATTACAAAGATGCTTGACATAATCAGTGAAAATATATGTTGAAATTCTGAAATAAAACCATATGTTGGATTATAAAAACTTATTCAATTAATGGTTTTGTCTCTACACTCCAGTCGGGACTGGGTGCGGAGTGAAGCCCCACCACAACAAAGGGGGAAACCTCATCGTCCCCGGTGAGTAATAAAATTAGCACATAGAAAAATTGAAACCGATGCTGCCGCACGTGATGTTCTTATACAAATCCACAATGGAATTTTTAAAAGGGTTAATGATGGGATTAATCTGACCACTACATGGGAAATATGACCGCCCAACTAAGTGATTGTACTCTGGAAATTATGGGGATAGTCGAATAATAATAATAACTTCGAAAATTGTTGAGAAGTTTCAAGGTACGTGTAACATTCAAATTAAATTAAGGTTAACGATATACTTTAACATAGATCGAAAGGCATATGACAGTACAACATTTCTTAAAACAAATTTTAATATTTAAAATTTTAGTTTGAGATTTACATTGAGAATAATACGAATGATCACAAGATAGATCTTTCGACGGTCCTGTAAAGCTACAAAAGTATACATAAATATCAATGTACCAGATTTGGAAATTTATAAGGAAAATGTACGTTATGAGAAACACATGTTTGAATTTATCAACTTAATGTGTAATAAATTATTGATGCTTTTAACCCTGATATGTTAGCGACAAGAAATATATACCAGTAGAAGAACTATGTGTTTTAGGAATTCCAAACCAAGCAAAGGAAGAATTGATATTTGGAAATCGTAAAACACTCGAAGAACTAAAAATGTTACATGGCAAGGACAAGTTTATGGTGCGATCTGAAAAAGTGATTCAATTTAAATTATACTTCAGTGAAAAAAAAAATTGTATAATATAGTCAAATGAAATGTATGGCGCAAACTTTAACGTTAAAGGAACCATTATTGGAATTGAGGAAAGCTCCCCATGGTATTATATGGCATGTCCGGGACACAAAGAAAAGCATGTCTACGTGAAAGATGAGCCATAAGTAATGTGTGGTCATGGTAAATGCACAAATACCACGATAACAAGTAGAAATATTAAGTCATAAAAATTCATATATTTTTTATTACATGTTACAAAAATAAATATTTCAAAACTAACATGTGTTTTGTGGCAGTTATATTCTCCAATTAATAGTACATGGCAGTGACAATAGCGGTATATTTACCGCAGTGGGACAAATGTCTGAAGTGGTTATATATATAACATTAGAGTAACAAAAATGATGGAATTTCCAACAGTGGATGTAAAGGTAACCTTGATATCTTAAATAAGAAAAATTTACTGAAAGATAAATAAAGAAATAACATCTTAGGAAATGATTTTCTTTTGCAAAAGAAAATTGGGCAGATTATGTAGAAGAAACATTAACTGCAATAGGGAAACCAATGGTATTTAGATTCATGCTTGAGGAAATGAACTTCATCTATCTCAGTCTAACTACACATGGCATATTTCATTATGATAATGCTTTAGAGAAAACATACATGTCGAACAAAAACGAATGCTAACTGCATGCAATATTACTTCAGACATACCATTATAAATAACATGGAATTCAATCACACCGATTGAAACACAAATAATAAAAATATATGTTATGAGGGGTATAAATAAAATTGGAGAACAATCATTATATCCATACAAATCACCAGGACAAGGTCTTTACAAAAAACAAATAACTGATGAAGTATTTGTTCCTGAAAGAAAAAACTCCAGACACCTACTAACAAAGACCTGATAAACCTAATAATGTACGAGACTATAGAAAGTGACGATGACATGCCAATATTGATAGAACTAGATGAACATGATGATGAAGTTATGGAAAGCGATCCTGACATGCCACCATTGGTCGAGATTGATGAAGAAGGTAATGAAGTGTTTACTTATTATTAGAGATTATAGATAACATGAATATTTATTTTTGGACACACTGCCTTTGAAACACATTATAATTCTCCGACACTATAATGTTAAATTTTTTAAAACTAAAAACCATCGTTGTTTTGAACTAAATGGTACCACGGATAACCAGTTACTCAAACTTTTATCATTGATGCAAATGTTTTAACTATTTCTACCTTGCCCATTTTGGGTGAGGTCTAGACTACAATATTCACTTGTGGCTTAAACGGTATAGAAGAACAAAAGGATAGTAGACTACTCCGGCCTATTGAACTGTATCGTGAGACTAAAATAGATTGTTGAAATGCCCATAGGAGTTATAAAGTGGAGTTCAAACTTATTTCGCCAACGGATATTGAGTTAATGAATTTATCAATTTGAATACATAATGAAATTACATGTTGTATCTCGGTAAGATATTCATATATGAACGGAATAATAGTTGTATATATAAGTTTAGGATGTGTTTGATAACACAGAAAAAAATAATTCCATGGAATCAATATCCTGAAAGAGACAAGGAAAGACTTTTCATGGAATTCCATGGTAATGGGCTCACAATTTTGTGGATATAAATTTGTAATCTAACAGTGGAAAACACGTTATTTCCTTGGAAAGATGGTTACTTCCATGCTATTAAATCCTATCGAACACATCCTTAATTATCTTAAATCCAAAATTTAGGGAATAAACCTCTATTATTTTTTTCATTAGATACCTACGGGGTATCAAAGTTTCCTATACATTTCAAAAGTCAAACTAGTCAAAGACTATCAGAAAACGAAATATTGCATTTGAGCAAGTGCATGACATGGTTACATACAAGCACATGCCTACTAAGTACATGGGAGTGGCAATTTTAAACTGAATGGATACAAATCTTATGATTGATAGTGCTACCATGGTATTCTTTCTTAGGGACCAGTTCCCATCTTGGATAAGGCTTATTAAGTTGTATCATGGAATTACAATTAAATAGTAATTCAAACACCACCAACAAACATGTAATGTTGACAACGTGATTCGAAAAAACGAATCAATTACATTGAAATCTCGACATAAATAAAGTTATCTAAGTCGTGACACTACATGCAAATTTCGTTCTTTTTATTTTCTTTTTCATTTCACACATCTACATGTGGTATATATATCTTCCAAAAAATTTACAGATAAAGTCGTTGGATAGGACAATTTGTTAATAAAAAGGTTTTTGGAAAAAAGCATGTAATTACATGCTCAAATGCAAATAAATATAGCTATATAAAATTTAAGGGATATTTAATGTTTGGTACCCAACAAATGTCCAACACCTAGCTTTGGTACCCAACATTTCAAATATTAACAGTTGGTACCTATACCAAACATTGACTGTCAATTCCACGTTTGACCAGCCTTTATTTATTTTTTTACGAATTTTTAAATTTTTTACTTTAAATCTATATTTAAAAAATATTCATTTTACAGTTTTACCCTCATGAAAACACATCCCTTCTTCCCCTCTTCCTTCTAACTCTTACGAACACCTCAATTCTTCCCCAAACAAAAACTCTTCTCGCCCTCACTGTCTTTTCATGGCCGCCATCTACAACATCAACTAAATCAATTTTTTTTTTTTTGAAATCCATTATGAACAAACCCTAGAAAAAATGAAAACCAAAAAACAAATTAAGAATTTAATCTGGAAGTCAATACCGATTTAATGAGCTCAACTTGAAGAAATTGATTAAGAAGAGGAAGGAAAATTGAATTTTGGATTCAGAATTAGGGAAACTGCTGAGAGTAGAAATTAGTTTTTTTTTGTGGAGGAATAAGGAAGACCGTAAAGGAGGGCGTTTAATGGAATAAACATGAAGAGAAATATTTTTTGGTACTGTGTAGATTAGGATTTGAATTTCCTTCTATATTCCCCGATTCTGATATCTCATGTATTTGATTAATTCATATGTGATTGATACGTCGATTAAGTTTTATTGGATGTAAAGAACATATAGAGGGAAAAGCTAGAGAAAATGAAGCAGAAGTTGAACAAGAAAATAATAGTAGTTGGTAAGGTTATGGTTGAGGCTGCGGTGATTTTTTGTTTTCACAATTAGTAATCATCTTGATTAATTAGGGGAGATGTTGGTGAAAGGTATGTGTATTTGACCTATTTAATTTGAAAGACGTCTGGATGGTTTACATATGAATTGATTAGTGTTCTTGATGTTCAAACTTATTTGTTTGGATAGTTTAATATATATGTACAATTTTCTTGAAGATGATCATCATATGCATAGCACTATACTAGTCTATAATCATTGTTTAGAAATTAAAGATTCAAAATATCTGTTCAGAATTTCTCCGCTAGGCTTTTTGTTGTTTCCGACATTAACAATGGTGTAAGGACCAGCTTCAGAGTTCAGAAGAGTTAAAATTTTAAAACCGAATTAAAAGGATTTCTTCAGGGTAAAATTGTAAAGTACAATAAATTTTTAATACAAAATTAAAATAAGGTAAAATAAAGACCGGTCATATGGGACCTTGACGGTCAACGGTTGGTCTAGGTACCAACCCTTAATATTTGAAATGTTAGGTACCAAAGCTAGGTGTTGGACATTTGATGGGTACCAAACGTTAAATATCCCAAAATTTAATTATTCTAAATCCAAAATTTATGGAGTCAATTTGTTTTTAATTATTTTAATATCCGCCGACGAAATTAATACATGAATTTAGGTTTATAATACCGAATTTAAATTATCAAATCATTAGATACTTAAAGGTATAAGTGTTCCCTGTCCGTTTGAGAAGTCAAACTGAAAAACCTAATGCATTTGACCAGCGGTTTCGCCCCGCCACACCAATCGGAAATTTCTACCAAACCCGGTGCGTAGCACGGGTTACATACTAATGCTTTCACTACCTTTTGAGTCGCATGTGTGGTGAAAATATGAAAGACCGCTTGGAAGTTTTTTTTTTTAAATCAAACACAAAAAGATTAGTAAGGACAACGTAACGTTAGTAAAATATAAGGTAAATGTACAGTAAAAACAACACACAGTTCTACAAACTAATTCAAATACATCAATTATGTCAAGACTCCACGTACTCACCTCCTGATCAATAAGATATACTTCGGTTGTTTGTTCGCTTTCAAACCTTCGCATCTTTAGAACCAATGCTTTCACCGCCTTTTGAGCTGCCTGTGTGGTGAAAATCCGAAAGACCGCTTGGATAATGATTTTTAAGTTATTTATAAGTGATTTATATATAGATTCTATCGTCGGCATACCAAAAACTTGCAAAGAGAAAAACATTCAGAAATTGAAACATGCATAAAAGAACGAACAAAAAGAGTGGAAAAAAATCAAAAAAAAAAAAAACAAACTCCAATTCACGATGATAGGAGAAGGGATATGCTCACGATCAGTTATTGCAAGAATCGAAAGATCATGAAATGCAATCAACAACAGGACATGACAGGTGTATAACTTGGAGATGATTCTCATAGATGCGGAGGTAAGACATCTTTAGCAAGGTATTATAGTAGTTATTATTTGCACGATGCTGGTAAAACAATGTTAACAGGGAAACCAGATTCATACTTACATTAAGCTAAAGGATATTCCTTACTTCAAGGATAGAATTAAAGATCAACAAATCATTCGAATCCAACATTTTAACCTACAGACATACCATGGAGGATTGACCACTACCTGGCACAACAAAAATCTGGGTGAATACATACACGAGCATTCTTATTCTGACTGAAAAGGATCAACCAATACCAAGATACAAATTTGCGATATCAGATCTTACAACACTTAGAGAAAAGATAGATAGTAAAACAGGTCTAATAGGTAATACCAAATGTGAAAAATGGTTTTTAATAACCATAGCACATAATTGTATGCATATGTTAAGAATATTCAAAGTGAATAATTGTTTTTTACAGATACTACTGGGATACTAAGGGTCTTTCAAAGAGTCAGATGAAACGTAAAAAAAAAAAAACGAAACTGATGCACCCGCACGTAATGTCCTAATACAAATCCACAATGGAATTTCGATAAAAGTGACTATATGGGATAATCTGACCGACCAACTAAGTGATTATATGCTGGAAGATGATGCGGTTACTCGAATATTAATAATAACTTCAACAATTGTTTAGAAGTTTCAAGGTACATGTAACATTCGTATAAAATTGAGCTGAGCATCATATTTTAGCATAGATTGAGCTAAACATTGAGATAACAAATGTGACTGATCATAGGGGAGATTTATCTGCGTTCCAGTAAAGTTACGATAATTCACATAAATCTCGATGTACCGGATTTGGAAATTTATAAGGAAATGTACGTTATGATAATACATGTTTGAATTAATCAACTTAATGTATAATAAATTGCTTATGATTTTAACACTGGAACATTGGAAACAGGAAATATACGTCGGTGGAAGAACTAAGTACTTCGGGAATTTCAAACCAGGCAAAGGAAAAATTGATGTTTGAAATTCGTATACCACTCAAAGAAGCACTAAAAAATGTTACATGATGAGAAAAAGTTTATGGTGACATGTAAAAAGTAATTCAATTTAAATTATATTTATGATAGGGAGGAAAAATTGATGTTTGAAATTTGCTACCAAAATTATCTTATGAATGAATCAAATGCAATGCATGGCTCAATTTTTACCATAAAAGCAATGATAATTGGAATTCAGGAAGGATTTCCGTGGTACTTTATGGCATGTCCAGTATGTAGATAAAAACATGCGTACATGCACGGAACGAAAACCATGGTGCAGTACATGTATAGTCATGGTAAATGCACCAATGCCACAGTAATAAGTAAAAATATTAAACGATCAAAATTCATATGTATATATTACTACCTTTAAATAAATAAAATAGAAAAAAGAAAAACTAACTCATGCTTTCTGACAGTTTAATTCTCAAACTAATAATATATGACGGAAACAGCAGTGGTGTAATTACAGTAATGGGACGAATGGCTGAAATGGTTGTAGAAAACATTAGAGTAACATAAATGATGTCATTGAAGCGAAGGTAACTAAAATGTCTTAATTAAGAAAAAAATTCGGTCAATGTAGCTCTTGAGTAATGATTTTATTTTGCAGAAAAACAGGGCAGACTGCGTTGAACAAATAATAGATGCAATAGGGTAAAAAATGGTCTTTAGACTCATTCTTGATGAAAGTATCTTCCTCTATCACAGTCTAACCTCACATGGCATAGTCTAGCTGCACATGACATATTTCATTATAATTATACTTTAGAGGAAGAAAATATATTGAATAGAAAAGAATAGGTAACTACATGCTAGCATTATTTCAGATATACCAATACAAATTATGTAGAATTCAGTGAAACTGATTTGGTGACAAAAAAATAAAAATATATGTTTCTGCAGGATATAAATACAATTGGAGACCAATCGTTAGGTCCATACATATCACTAGATAAAGGTCTTTACGAAAAACAAACAACTGGCGATGTATTTATTCCTGACATTGAACAACTTCAAACACCTCCTGACAAGACCTGAAAAATAAAAGGAAGTCTAGTGACATGTCGACATTGATACGGCTGGACGAACATGATAGTTGAAGTGGATGATATTGTGGAGAGGGATCCTGACATGCCACCATTGGGAGAAATGGATGAAGATGGCAATGAAGTGTTTATTTATTAGTAGAGATTGTGGATAACATCATCATTTATTTTAATACACACCGCTTTTGAAACATATTATTATTTTACTATAGTATATTATTTAAATTTCTTTAAACAAAAAACCAATCGTGAAAACTTTGAACTAAATGAATTCAAGTCTTATAATTAAAAATACTATAATAATGTACTTTTTTGGGGACCATAGACCATTTTAGATAAGGTTTGTTTAGCTTTTTCAGCGTTCATGTTCGCTTTATCCAGTTCTATCTCGAGGAAACTAACAGTCAATCATGTATTTCTTCTACCCTTTCCAAAAATGACCCAAAACAAAGAAATTTATTGTCTCCACATATAACAGTTTTAACATAGTACTTTGAAGAGATCATAAACCAAAAGACTCTTCCCAATTTTTAAGATTCTAAATGACTTTCCGATATTCACACCACGCCTCAGCAACAAAAGGCCCCTATGTAGCAATTATATGAAAAGGTTTAGCTCTGTAACTGAGCAACACAGCTTAATGCCATCATGCAAGTGACGGATAAACAACTAAAACAAAAGAAACTAAATTAAAGAAAATTAACTTCCAGTTAATACTATTCAGAAACAATTCCTTAAATTGTTCATAGAGACATATTAAGATGGATAATGTTAATATAATATGCATTCAGAGTATTTCCGAAAGCACTCCTCCATATAATACACATATAGAAATAATTGGAACTTATAGATTAATGTCTGTATATTTGCATCTTCTTCCACGAATTTGATAAATCAAAATTTCAATTTCTTATGTTGCGATTATAAAAAATTAAACATCATTCAAAAACCATACCACGTGTAACGACATACCTAAATTGCATAAATTAGATGAAATCCCCAATTCCAATAAACTTTAAAATAAATTTTTCACAAAACCAAAAACCATATTATAATTCAACGAAAATTAAACAAACAACTACGAAATACAGTAAAGCATGGAGGTGTGTTTGATGCATTGGCCCGTATAGACGATTTTTAATCTCGATAAGCTTCTTTGTTCAATTTTTTTTTCTATCGACTTTATTTACTTATGTACTTTCCAAATAACAAGGTTTTGTTCTCACTTTCTCTCGACGATAAATGGTGAAGAAAGGGGCCTTTTTGATGTCACATGGATGGTGCAACACGTGTTGTGGACAAGTGCATTCACAATATAAAAGACCCACTAACAAAGTATTGACTACTTAACTACAAGCAACATGCTTGAAATCCCTATTCCTACTAACAAAAAAAATCGATCCCTATACAAAATTAAATGCATTAATCGACTTCCTATATCTCAACATAAATAAATAAGTGTATAATTTTGTTCAGTTGTAAATAAAAGTTAATTTAATTATGGAATCAATTTATTTTCAATTATTATAATATTTGTGCATAAAACCAATACATTAACATGAATTTTTAATACTAAATTTAAACTATTGAATAATAAGACACCTAATGGGTATCAAAATTTCCTATCTCTTTAAAAATAAAACTAATCACAAATTTTTCAAAAAAATTATTAATGCAATTTTCTACGGGTGCGGGGCAAAGCCCCGCCACGCTAAATTGGCTGATCCCATCGGTAAATCCAACCAGCCAATAATATGGAAATTTTAGAATTTTTTAGATACTGATTAATATTATTTCGGTATATTAAAAATAATTTTTAGATATTGATGAATATTATTTCCGTTTATTAAAATAAATTAGTATAATTTCCTAAAAAAAGTTTTTCTTCTGAAATTTATGGGCTGGTTTCACTCTATAAAAAGCATTCCAGCATACGTCCAACCCCATTGTTCGACGATGCTTCTATCTTTTGATGGCGGCTTTGATGTTTTTTTTTGTTTGTTTTGATTTATGTTTTCATTGAAGGATCTGATCAGCTCTGTTTTTTTTGCAAAAAAGCCTCATATTTTCGATTTATGATTTTGTTGTCGGATCTGATTAGCTTTGTTGGCTGTTTTGCAAAAAAGCCTCATATTCTCCTTCGCAGTGATGACCTAGGTAAACATCAGAACTTCGAGTTTTGTAACAATACTTCAGTTAATACATTTACATGGACGTGTGTGTATTTGTTCGATATATGCATAAATAGTTAATTACTCGATAATGATGATCGTACTGTGATGCTAATGCAAGGTAGATTTTAAACTTTCTTTTAACGTTTTTGATTGTCTCCTTGAATGCAAGAATAGTCAGTTTTATCTTGCATTGATAATTCCAACAAAGAACAAGGGTAAATTGCCAGGATCTAAAAATAGTTTTCACTTGCGGTGGATACTTGGGGTTTTTCAATCAACAGATTGGAAGGCTCCATTAAATATGTTGGTGTTATATTTTGTTTATAATATATAAGCACATTGCTTAGAGTATTTGAAAAAAAATTCTTTTAGAGGTTCAAAAAGATTAAAGTTGGCAGGTCTGAGATTCCTTTATCTTAAACAGTTTCATATGGTAGAAATTTGAAGTAAATGATGTTTCATTTTTATCATGAATGAAAGTCAAATACTTACACCATCGATCGGGAGGTTGAAGTATGATCTAACGGCAGCCATCTATATAAGCGCATTAGCTCTAATGATGAATATGCTTATGATTAAGGTTTTTTTGTGATGGCATGTGACATGTCCAATTTAGAGCTCCAAAGCTTTCTAGCTGCAAAACTTTCTGTAGATGGTAATTTATATCCAAGGTAATTTTTCCCACATGCATGTCATATTCATGGTTACAAATTTAAGTTTTTAAACTTATAGTTCTCTAGCATAGGATACAACACTACGGGAAAAACAGTAACTTCACAACTCGTATATTTAAGGTTGTGAAAGGTGGTATGTTTGAAAACTTTTGTCATACAAAGGTTGTCAAAGTATAAAAACGTCCAACTCTTAGGACCAAAGAGGAACAAAGAGTCGTGATGAGAATCAAAATCACAACGTTTTTGTGAAAAGAGTAGTGACCACCTTTAGACTTTAACAACTCATCTCGTTAAGGTAGTGAATAACTCTACGACAACACTTGTAAGGGTTGTTGAAGATAAAAAAAATTATCTTTTGGAAAAATGGTGTTTGAGAGATTCGAACACAAGCCTACTAGGTGTTAGCACAATCCCTTAACCATTATTCCTTCCTCTCAATATTGGTAATTTTGTCCTATTTTTTTTATTATTACTATCACAACCCTTATAAGAGTTGTAAAAAAAATGAAAAAAAGAACGAGGCTCAGGTGAGATAAGTTGAAATAAATGAAAAAATTGAAATTAAACCATATTACACGTATTGGAAATAAATGCAATAAATATTATGGAGACTGTGAAAATGACCAGAATACCCTTATCGAAAAAAAATAAATTAAATATTACAGACTGTGAAAATGACCATATTACCCTTATTAGAAATAAGTGCAATAAATATTATGTAGACTGGGAAAATGACCATATTACCCTTATCGAAAATAAGTAAAGTAAATGTTACAGACTGTGAAAATGACCATATTACCCTTATTGTAAAGAGTGCAATAAATATTACGCGGACTGTGAAAATGACCATAATACCCTTATAAAAAATAGGTAAAGTAAATGTTACAGACTGTGAAAATGACCATATTACCTTTATTGGAAATAAGTGCAATAAATGAAATCTGTCATCATCTAACACACTATGAAAATGACCATATTACCCTTATTGAATATACACGCAATAAATATTATGGAGACTGTGAAAATGATCATATTACCCTTATTATAAATAAGTGCAATAAATAGTATGGAGACTGGAAAAATGACCATATTACCCTTATCGAAAATAAGTAAAGTAAATGTTACAGACTGTGAAAATGACCATATTACCCTTATTGGAAATACACACAATAAATATTATGGAGACTGTGAAAATGACCATATTACCCTTATCGGAAAAAAAAGTAGAATAAATATTACAGACTGTGAAAATGACCAAAATAAGGGTAATATGGTCATTTTCACAGTCTGTAATATTTACTCTACCTATTTCCGATAAGGGTAGTCTGGTCATTTTCAGAATCAACAATATTTACTTTACTTATTATCGATAAGGGTAGTCTGGTCATTTTCACAGTCTCCATAATATTTGTAACACTTTTTTCCAATAAGGGTAATATGGTCATTTTCACAGTCTATAATATTTACTAGGGCTGTCAATGGGTACCCGTTACCCACTACCCGGAACCGGACCCGTTAAATCGGGTCCGGTTCTGGGTCCTAAAGTTGGACCCATTAGCAACTTAGGACCCGACGGGTAATTACCCGAATGTTAACGGGTCCAAACGGGTAATACCCGTCGGGTAATGTATCCGTTTATTTAACCTTTTGATCATTTTTTTAGCAAAATTATAGGTATTTTTGCTAGTTTCGGCTTTGAATTTTTTTGATTTTTGATTTTTTTTCTTACATTTAATATTTATTTAGTACATTAATAAAGAAATAATAATAAATTTTTATAAAAATAATTTATATTCAAGTTAAAAAGAGAAAGAAATTAAGATTTTAATAGTTTTTTAATACCCAACGGGTATCCGGGACTTTAAACGGGTGGGTTGGGCCAACACATTATGGAACCGGACCCGGAATCAGTTAGGGACCCTAATCGATGATATCCTGGTCCGGTTAGGCCATGTACTACCAGGAGGACCGGATTCGATTGACAACCCTAATATTTACCTTATTTATTTTCAATAAGGGTAGTTTGGTCATTTTCACAGTCTCCATAATATTTATTGCACTTATTTCTAATAAGGGTATTATGGTCATTTTCACAGTCCGTATTATTTACTTTACTGATTTTTGATAAGGGTAGTCTGGTCATTTTTCACGGTCTCCGTAATATTTATTGCACTTTTTCTAATAAGGGTAATATGGTCATTTTCACAGTCTGTAAGAATCACTTCACCTATTTCTGATAAAGGTAGGATAGTCATTTTCACAGTCTCCGTAATATTTATTGCACTTTTTCTAAAAAGTGTAATATGGTCATTTTCATAATCGGTAACATTTACTTTACTTATTTCTGATAAGGGTTGTATGGTCATTTTCACTGTCTCCATAGTATTTATTGCATTTTTTTCCCAATAAGGGTAATATGGTCGTTTTCACAGTATGTAAGAATTACTCTACCTATTTCCAATAAGGGTAATATGGGCATTTTCACAATCGGTAACATTTACTTTACTTATTTCCGATAAGGGTAGTATGGTCAATTTCACTGACTCCATAATATTTATTGCACTTTTTTCCAATAAGGATAATATGGGCATTTGCACAGTCAGTAACATTTACTTTAATTATTTCTGATAAGGGTAGTCTGGTTTAATGTTTCGGGGAATATTCAAAAGGAATCTTACCTGTAAATGGATGGATTTCATCGTTCTTATGAAATTTCGGCCTTATAGTAATCCACTAACGGCCAGGTTTCGATCTCGGAGCTAAGGTTTGCATACAATATGCCAGAATAGGGTTGGTTTAATGTTTCAGGGAATATTCCAAAGGAATCTTACCTGTAAATGGATGGATTCATCGTTCTTACGAAAGTTCCGACTTATAGTAGTCCACTGACGGCCAGGTTTCGATCTCGGAGCTAAGGTTTGCATACAATATGCCAAAATAGGGTTGGTTTATTGTTTCGTGGAATATTCCAAAGGAATCTTACCTGTAAATGGATGGATTTCATCGTTCTTACGAAAGTTCCGACTTATAGTAGTCCACTGATGGCCATGTTTCGATTTCGGAGCCATGGTTTGCATACAATATTCCACAATATGGTTTGTTTAATGTTTCGGGGAATATTCCAAAGGAATCTTACCTGTAAATGGATGGATTTCATCGTTCTTATGAAATTTCGGACTTATAGTAGTCCACTGACGGCCAGGTTTCGATTTCAGAGTCAGGGTTTGCATACAATATGCCAGAATATGGTTGATTTAATGTTTCGGGGAATATTCAAAAGGAATCTTGATGCGTGTCGTATGCGTCAAAAATAATTCACTTCCTCACTTAACTAAATATGAATATAGTATTCGATAAGAAAGAGTTCGTATCCACAGAGAGGCGATTGTTGTTATGCAATTTTCAGATTCTAAAGTAACCAAATTAACCCAAGAGTTTGTTTTGTTTTTATCTAAGTAATAAAGCTAGTATTGAAAGCAAAGAAAAGCAAATAATTGGATTAATCAATAAAGAGGAGATATTGGTAATGGGATAGTATCATTCACAAGCAATTATTTTCATCAATGATTAGAATTGGTAATTTAATCTCGCAATTATCAAAAGTCCTAGGATATCTTGATCGCAAGAGTATCCCGTTTATTTCCTGATTTTATCACAAACAACATTAAAAGATGCTATTGTGAAACCTTCTTAAAAAGCAACCTAAAGTGTAAAAGCACAATTAGATTTAACTCCCTAAAAGCAATAAGTTCTATGAAATAAGACTAATCTATGCAAACAAACGTGTAAAAGCACTAATTCGTTTTAACAAAGGTTATGATTCATATGCGATTAAAAATATGTATCACTACAAGTATTAACCACAAGATGCTACTAAAAATCAGAGATAACAACTTTTACGTATTGAAAACCCTAATATAGCAATAGAGATGAAAACAAATCCAATTGATTCCGGACTCAACCAAACTAGCATTCAAACCATATGATAATAAGAATAATGAATCATAAACGATAGAATTGAGACAAAACTAATTCATAGAATCAAATAACATGCTTGAAGAAATCAACTTTATCCCATAACCAATAGTTGTATTTAGTTACACATATTCATGGAGTTCATCATCATCATATTATTCAAAGGAAGAAGATAAAACATAAAAGAAAGCAAACCCTAGAATAGTTCTCTGCAAAAGCTCCAAGAATAGAATAAACGTTATCCCATAAGTTGTAGAAGTCTTCCCTTTTATGTCTCTTCTTTGGTCCAAAATTAGGTATAGTCTTCAAAGTCCATTAGTTGGAAATTCACCCGGCCCACCATGGAGAGAAACCCGTGTAGAAAATATGTCCCAAAAGTTGTCGCCGGAAAACTGGGTATTTGGCCGGAATCCGGCACCGGAAAGTCGCCGCCGGCCACCTGAAAAGTCCTTCCCCGTCCAAAGAATATTCCGTTCAGATTCTGTTATCTTTGACTGTTGACTAACGGTCTTTAACGGTTGACCGGGTCAAGTTCTGAATCACGCGAGTTAGAATCGAGTCAGCAGCTAACTCACTGACTAGGCCATGCACATGCGAATCATTCACGGCAAAGATGGCTGTAACTTCCCAGATCGATCGCGCCCGCAGATGGCCCCAGATTTCAAAAGATTTCCACTACCATCTCAGAATAACAAGTTGCAGTGCAACTTCTATGCAACTCAGTAAATCCAACCACTCCATTACCACCAGGTTCTCTACAATGCCCCTTTGCAATGGCACTAACAAGTTCCCTATGAGATGAAATCAACTTCAAGCACACATTCATTCCATACAACCCACATTCACATTTGCAACCTCAAAGCCACTCCTGCCATTCTATTCCTCCACCTTACTTGACTGCAAATCATTCTTATCATCAGATCCATAACCATTTAGCTCCAAACCAATCTACACATTCCATGTAGCATAGCCATACCACCAACCTGAGTACCAGCACCAGCTATCCAATTCCATTACCATTACCAGCTCAAACCACAGCACCATCTCAACATCCACTGCTATTTTCTTGGCCACAGTCTCATGAGAATCCGCAAACAACAGCATCTTGAGCCTCCATTCTCTCCAACTCCATCTCTGCTTCACGTGCATCATGCCATACCAGCACCAGGCCTCACTCCAATTGCATCACAGTACCCCATTAAATGACCAGCTACATCTCCATCCTTATAGCAGCAACAGTTGCAGAACCATCCATGAACCCATATAACAATACTAATGACTTCCCTGCAGCTCAATACCCAGTTTAGTTTCTTCCATTCTCCATTCAAATGTTCTGCAGCAGCACAAGCACAAACAAAATACCAACCAGACCATGAAAGTAGCATCACAACATCACCTGCAAAGCCACAACAAAAACATAACTTCCAATTCAGCTTCAAAGTTACACCTGCAACAGCTACACCACTCAAATCCCATCACCATCTCTTCCCTGTAAAAGTTCATCACCATTAAACCCATACAAGCACCAGTTCCTAACTTCAATATCCTCCATTCCATCTGCAGCTGCAATAGAGACTCATTACAGCACCATACCAACTCCAGCAGCAACACCATCATCCCTGTAACTCCCAGCACAAACCAATCAAACCCAAACTCAAGTTCTTCAACTGAAACCTCAGAAAACCCTAATTTTGAGCTTAATTTTGCAATTAATCCTACACATACATCTATTTCTCAAGCAACATTTTATTCAATCATCTGAGTTCTATTTTGAACTCTTTCCATGTGCCATGAGAATCAGAATTTCTCAATCTTCCCATTACTGTATCTTGCAACCTCAATTTCAACACATCAACAACTCTTCCATTCTTGGTTCAATTTCTTTTCTTTTCTGCATATAAATGAATACCACCATCATTCCATCTTAAACCCATCTTTTATTCTCAGCATTCTACCAATATCGAAGCCATAATCATCACAGTTATCCTCACCGTTTTACCACATAGCAGCAACACCATCATCCCTTCTCAGCTCATAGATCGAATTAATCTTGAATCATCCACAACCCCTCTTTTTCTGTCTCTCAGTTTTATCTTCTCTCAAATTGATACTGCAGTTGAGCTGCCGTTTTCTCCCCTCAATTTCTTGAACATCAACTCTGCTCTAATTTCTCTCAATTTCTTATGGCTGCACCTCTTTCTGTGTCTCTCGATTTCAGGCGAAAAATGATTGAGAAGTAATCTTCTTGATTTTAGGGTACTGAAGTAAGACCCATTATACAACACCTGGTAATCTTGATAAGGGATAGCTAAACTGGCTGTCCCTTAACCACAACATATTGTCTTTAGTATTGCTCCAAATCAAATCACCCCTTAACTCTGGTTCGGCTCCCGATAGCTTTCTCCACATAATTTACGATTATGCCCTTTTATGCTCCAAATGAATGCTCTCCACCATTGCAATTTCCGCTCTTGCATCTCAAATCTACTTCTTCTCTTCAATGAGAATCATCACTAAAGTTGTCGTGCTTTTCAGATAGAAATCGCATCACTAAAGCCGACATACTTTTCAGACAGGGATGAAGAAATAAAAGTAAATAGTGAGACACAATCCGCCTCCAACGCTTTTGCCATGTTTCCTCCTCTTTTGACCCAAACGACTCCAAAGTACCTAAATACTCAAAAACAAAACATAAGATACATATTTTACAAGAAAACTAGCATATAAAGCATAAACAATAGATGAATAATACGGTGTTTTAGACACCTATCAGATTCCCCCACACTTAGACTTTGCTAGTCCTCGATCAAATCAAACAAAATAATTATAAAGAATACATACAACTCCGTCTCGTCGAGGCTACGGTCACTTTAAGCATCAATAACAAGCCTTTAAACCCCTAGGTGTCCCTAGTGGACGAGTTTTAGTCTCGTGAAGGTTTACAAGAGGTCTGCCTGCAAAACCTATAATTCAAACTCCGTCTATTTGTGACAAATAAATGAATGAATCCAAAATGACTACAGGAGGAGGTACCTTTCACAAATTCAATTCATATATTAGTAATAAACTCTGATTAGATAGTCGAACAAGCCACAATACTCGGAAACTAACAAACCACAATCACAATGAAAAGATTAAGAAGATGGATAAAGATGTAGATGTTGGAGAATATTCACAAGTGTTCGATGTTTCCCATATCTGTCTGAAGGTCACTGCTAAGATGAACCTATTCCTATTGAATTGAGCTACTTGGTCCATTCTAGTGTCAACACGCTGGCATATACAAGGGAACCAGTGATCAACAAACTTATTTCTACAACAACTCACTGGCATATACAAGGGAACCAGGAGTGACTTTATTCACCAAATAATAATACTTTTTTTTTTCTTTTTTTTCACTTTTTTTTTAGACGGCATGATTAGATCTTTTGGATCCAAGCGCATGCTTCTTGTCAGCAAGTACATGATAGTTGCCTTGGATCCTGCATTCCACGCTTGTTTAGGCGACGGAGACAGGGACTACGTTTCACACATACTGCTATTCCCAAGTGTCTTTTTATTCCGTTTGGTCTAATTGGTCGGTCTCTTTTTTTTTTTTTCATATTTTTTTTTTTCTTTTTATAGTAACTCAATCATTCTATTCCATCCTAGCAGTAATAAAACATCGATGTTTAGTGACCCACCAAATCACTTAGAGAACAATAGATAAATATGGGAAAATAAAAATAGAATGCGATATGGTGATATTCCGAGATATGGTAACAACTATCATGTTAATTGTGATTTCTGAGCTATGTTCATCCCCTTTAGTTAATTGGTTCCTCAACTCCTGCATTCAAAATGGTTCCATCCACTAATGGTGTCATCCTAAAGGCACAAGTTTCTAGATTTCGGAGTTCAAAAAGCACAATTTTGTTTTCTTGGTTTTTCTATTTTTCTGATTTTTTTGTTGTTTTTTTTCTCTATGCATAAAACAAACTAAAACAAAATAGATAAATGCTCCCCCACATTTAAACTTTACATTGTCGTCAATGTAAATTGAATCGTCCAAAGAAAGTTCAAGGTGGGAAATTCCGCAAATGATATGCAAAAAATAAAGGAAATAAAGATAAAAGTAAAAGCAAATGCATAAAAATAAAAATATAAGGATAAAGATAAAAAACCGGTGGGTTTCCTCCCACTTAGTGCTTGGTTTAAAGTCGTCAGCCCGACGTACTCCTCGTTTTCTACGACTCCTCCAGAGGGAGTGCATCCACAAAGTTCACACCTTCCACAACTTCGGAAGTAAAGTTCTCATAATATGGTTTCAACCGGTGTCCATTCACTTTAAACTCCTTTCCTGTAGCAATACTACGAATTTCTACTGCACCGTGAGAAAACACATTAGTAACAACAAAAGGTCCAATCCAACGTGACCTTAATTTACCCGGAAATAATTGCAAGCGAGAATTAAATAAAAGCACTTTATGCCCAACACAAAACTGTTTTCTAGAAATCATAGAATCATGAAATGCCTTATTTTTCTCCTTGTAAATGCGCGAGCTTTCAAATGCATCATTGCGAATTTCTTCTAGCTCTTGGAGTTGTAACTTCCTTTGTTTTCCAGCCCCATCTAGGTCCATATTGCATTTCTTAATAGCCCAAAACGCCTTATGTTCAATCTCAACGGGTAAGTGACAAGGTTTACCGTACACAATCCTAAAGGGAGACATCCCAATAGGTGTTTTGTATGCGGTTTTATAAGCCCACAAAGAATCGTTAGGTCGCATGCTCCAATCTTTCCTTGTTGGATTCACCGTTTTCTCTAGTATGGATTTCACCTCTTGGTTAGACACCTCGGCTTGTCCATTGGTTTGGGGATGATAAGGTTTTGCAATCTTGTGCGACACATTGTACTTCTTCAACAATCCTTGTAAGAACTTGTTTTTGAAGTGAGAACCCCCATCGCTAATTATGGCTCTTGGAATTCCAAATCTTGCAAAAAATTTAGCTTGCACAAAATCTGAAACCACTTTAGAATCATTAGTTGGGGTGGCCTTAGCTTCCACCCATTTCGTGACATAATCAACAGCGAGTAAGATATAAAAATTCCCATGGGAATTGACAAAAGGACCCATAAAATCAATACCCCATACATCAAAAACTTCAATAAATTGAATAAAAGTTTGTGCCATTTGATTTCGAGCACCTAGATTGCCCGTCCTTTGGCACCTATCACAAGTTGTGCAAAATATATGTGAATCCTTAAACAAGGTTGGCCAATAGAAACCGCTTTCAAGTACCTTGTGATATGTTCTTTTACTCCCAAAGTGTCCTCCGCATGCATAGGAATGACAAAAAGACAAGATAGAGTTAAATTCAGATTCGGGAATGCATCTTCGAATTACTTGGTCACTGCCATGTTTCCATAAGTATGGATCATCCCATATATATTGGTTCCCTAACCTCTTAAGTTTTTCCCTCTCAGCACGAGACAAGTTCTTTGGAATTTGTTTAGTTACCAAGTAATTCACAATATCAGCGTACCATGGTTCTCCAAAGGCAATTGAGAATAGTTGCTCATCCGGGAAACTTTCACGCAATGGGATAGGTTCCTTGTCCACAGCAAGATGTCTCAAATGATCCGCAACGGTGTTCTCAATTCCCTTCTTGTCTTTGATTTCTATATCAAACTCTTGTAAGAGTAAAATCCATCGTATGAGCCTTGGTTTCGCTTCTTTCTTCATTAGCAAGTACCTAAGAGTTGCATGGTCAGAAAAGACAACAACTTTTGTACCAATTAGATAATAGCGAAACTTTTCCAAAGCAAAAACAATAGCTAATAACTCTTTTTCAGTGGTTGTGTAGTTTTGTTGGGCTTCATTTAACGTTATAGAAGCATAATAAATAGCATGAGGTATCTTCCCTACACGCTTCCCAAGTACCGCACCAACCACATAATCACTTTCATCACACATGAGCTCAAAAGGCTTACTCCAATCCGGTGGTTTAATGATAGGAGATGAAATCAAAAGTTCTTTCAAACGATTGAATGCCGCCATACACTTCTCATCGAAGTTAAAAACCATATCTTTTTGCAATAAGTTACAAAGTGGTGATGCTATCTTGGAAAAATCCTTGATGAATCTACGATAAAAAATTGCATGACCAAGGAAAGAACGTATCTCCCTCACCGTAGTGGGAGGGGTTAGAGAACGAATAAGGTCTATCTTAGATTTATCAACTTCCAAGCCTTTAGAAGATATAATATGGCCTAAAACTATGCCATGAGTTACCATGAAATGGCACTTCTCCCAATTTAGCACAAGGTTTTGTTCAACATATCATTCAAGGATTAGTGACAAATTGTTCAAACAAAGGTCAAAAGAATCACCAAAGACACTAAAGTCGTCCATGAACACTTCGATTATGTTTTCAACATATTCCGAAAAGATACTTACCATACACCTTTGAAAGGTAGCTGGAGCATTGCACAAGCCAAAAGGCATCCTTCGATAAGCAAAAGTACCAAAAGGACAAGTGAAAGTGGTTTTCTCTTGATCCTCTGTTATTTATTATTGCAATCTGATTATAACCTGAAAAGCCATCAAGAAAGCAATAATAAGAGTGTCCAGCTAGACGTTCAAGCATTTGATCAATAAAAGGTAATGGAAAGTGATCTTTTCTAGTGGCGGCATTCAACTTTCTATAATCAATACAAACCCTCCAACTGGTTTGCACACGAGTTGGGACAAGTTCATTCTCATCATTATCCACCACCGTCACACCTGATTTCTTTGGTACAACTTGTACCGGGCTCACCCACTTGCTATCGGATATGGGGTAGATAACACCCACTTCCAAAATCTTGAGTTTCTCCTTTTTCACAACTTCCATCATAGGGGGGTTCAAACGACGTTGCGCTTCCCTTGTAGGCTTTGCATCGTCCTCCAAACGTATCTTATGCATACAAACGGCAGGGCTTATACCATTGATATCGGCAATCGTCCATCCTATGTCCGTCTTGTGCTTCCTTAGCACCCTTAGAAGTTTTTTCTCCTGTAATTCACTAAGCTCGTTAGAAAAAATCACAGGTAACTCTTCATTGTCACCCAAGTACAAGTACTTTAAGTGACTTGGAAGAGGTTTCAATTCTAACTTTGGATATTTAACAATAGAAGGTAAAAGTTTTTCATCACTGCATGGTAAAGAAATAAAAGAGATATTGTGAGTTTCCGTGCATCCTTGGAGTGAGTTGAGATCACCAAGGGCTTCTTTAACCTCATTACCACACTCTACTCCACTATCAATGGATGTAGTTAGAACGGTTTCCAAAGCATCTTCACCATTCAATTCAAACATTTGTTGTGCCAAAGTATCCATCACATCAATGGAAAAGCAAGAGTGGACATCACTAGGATATCTCATCGTCTCGAAGATGTTGAAACGTATTACTTCTCTATCAAACTCCATAGTAAGCATTCCCTTGTCTACATCAATAATGGTTTTCGTCGTTTTCATGAAGGGACGCCCAAGTAGCAATGGAAGAGACGAGTCCGGTGAACCTTCATCCATCTCTAACACACAAAAGTCAGCTGGAAATACTAGTTGATTAACCTGCACAAGAACATCCTCAACAATACCCATTGGGTAGACATTAGAGCGATCGGCTAATTGCAACACAATTTCAGCCTTTTTAAGAGGACCAAGATCAAGTGACTTATACATAGATGCATGCATAACATTAACAGATGCACCTAAGTCTAACATTGCTTTGTTAAATGTAGTGTTACCAATAGTGACGGGAATGTCAAAGTAACCCGGGTCCTTGCATTTCAGTGGGAGTTTGTGTTGTAAGATTGCCGAAGCATTCTCCCCCACACTAAGCACTTCATTACCTTTGAGCCTTTGCTTATTGGTACACAAGTCCTTCAACACCTTTGCATACTTTGGAACTTGCTTTATAGCATCTATGAGTGGTATATTCACATGAATCTTCTTAAGAACATCTAAAATCTCCTTTTCTAGTGCCTCCTTCTTGGAATTTGCAAATCTTCGAGGAAAAGGTAAAGGAGGAACATAAGTAGAAACCGGAGTTTTAGAGTTAGGAATAGGTACCTCAGAAGTTTGGGGAGAATCCTCATTTTTCTCCTCCAAAACAGGTTCCTTTGGTGTCTCCACCTTGCCCGAATCAGCAACTTTGGGTTGCACAAGTTGTGTACCACTTCTCAACGTAATTGCATTCACATCACCTTTTGGGTTGATAGGTTGAGAAGGGAGTTTCCCACTATTTTGTGCCTTCAATTGGTTCAACTCAAGAGCCATAGAACCAACTTGAGTTTGCAACTCTTTCATTGAACTTTCCGTTCTTTGAATAAAAGATTTCATCATCTCTTCCATACTTGACCCATGATTTTGAGGTTGTTGTTGTTGTTGAAATTTTTGACGCGGCTGGAATTGTTGTTGTTGAGGTTGATATCCACCCGAATTGTTGAAATTAGATTGTTGAACCGCTCCTTGCTTGTTCGCATAACTGAAATTGGGTTGATCTCTCCATCCTGGATTGTAGGTATTTGAATAAGGATCATACCGCCTTTGCTAATTTGGAAAGACCGCATTAGCTTGCTCATTGATGTCTTCATATCCTTGATGAGAATTAGGAATCACCGCGGCTGCAACTTGTTGCATCATTGCCGACATGTTACCCATTTGTTGACGAAGATCCTCCACCTCGCTCACTTCATTGACTCTCCTTAGCAACACATCCGAACCACGACTCAAGAATTGTTGAGAGTTTGCTGCCATGTTATCAATCAACTCTCTAGCTTGTTCCACCGTCTTGTTCACTAGTGCACCACCACCCGAAGCATCAATAAGATTCCTATCACTTGATTGGAGTCCTTCATATAAGTATTGGATAATCATAGCGTCGCTGATTTGGTGATGAGGGCAGCTTGCCACCAATCTCTTGTATCGTTCCCAACATTCATACAAATATTCTCCCACATTTTGCTTCATCCCACAAATATCCTTGCGAATTTGAGTGCCCTTAGATGCAGGAAAATATCTCTCTAAGAAGAGTTTCTTCAACCCATTCCAAGTTGTGACACTTCCGGGAGGTAAGTAATATAACCAATCCTTAGCACTATCCGCCAAAGAGAATCGGAAAAACTTCAACATAGCACCATCGGGCTCCATGTTTGCTGGAAGCATAGCCGTGATAATGGTGTGGAAGTCCATAAGATGTTTGTTTGGATATTCATTCACCATGCCATGGAACGTTGGTAATTCTCTAAGCAATCCCGGCTTTATCTCAAAAGTAGAGTCGGTTTGAATACAACCTCGATGCGTATCCAACTTGTGCGAAGATAAGTCCTTGAGTGAACGATTTGCATTGTCACCCATTGCTTCTTCGTCTTCTCCTTCTTCTTCCAAAGGAATCTCGTGTTCTTCCTCTTCTCCTTCTTGATGAAGAGCTTCGTGTTCTACTTCCAGGTTTTGTCCTTCCGTTGTGCCTTTCCTTGGTTGGAGTATTGTGCCTTTTCGAGTAGTTATCCCGCACCTTCGATAATTCCAATCTTTAGTAGCCAGGGATTAGGTACCTGAAAAACAATTCTCGCAAACAATTGAGAAACAAGACAAGAAACGTAAAGCAAATATGACGCAGAAATAATAAAAAGAACCTAAAAACTATATAACAAGCCGAATGCCTCCCCGACAACGGCGCCAAAATTTGATGCGTGTCGCATGCGTCAAAAATAATTCACTTCCTCACTTAACTAAATATGAATATAGTATTCGATAAGAAAGAGTTCGTATCCACAGAGAGGCGATTGTTGTTATGCAATTTTTAGATTCTAAAGTAACCAAATTAACCCAAGAGTTTGTTTTGTTTTTATCTAAGTAATAAAGCTAGTATTGAAAGTAAAGAAAAGCAAATAATTGGATTAATCAATAAAGAGGAGATATTGGTAATGGGATAGTATCATTCACAAACAAGTATTTTCATCAATGATTAGAATTGGTAATTTAATCTCGCAATTATCAAAAGTCCTAGGATATCTTGATCGCAAGAGTATCCCGTTTATTTCCTGATTTTATCACAAACAACATTAAAAGATGCTATTGTGAAACCTTCTTAAAAAGCAACCTAAAGTGTAAAAGCACAATTAGATTTAACTCCCTAAGAGCAATAAGTTCTATGAAATAAGACTAATCTATGCAAACAAACGTGTAAAAGCACTAATTCGTTTTAACAAAGGTTATGATTCATATGCGATTAAAAAGATGTATCACTACAAGTATTAACCACAAGATGCTACTAAAAATTAGAGATAACAACTTTTACGTATTGAAAACCCTAATATAGCAATAGAGATGAAAACAAATCCAATTGATTCCGGACTCAACCAAACTAGCATTCAAACCATATGATAATAAGAATAATGAATCATAAACGATAGAATTGAGACAAAACTAATTCATAGAATCAAATAACATGCTTGAAGAAATCAACTTTATCCCATAACCAATAGTTGTATTTAGTTACACATATTCATGGAGTTCATCATCATCATATTATTCAAAGGAAGAAGATAAAACATAAAAGAAAGCAAACCCTAGAATAGTTCTCTGCAAAAGCTCCAAGAATAGAATAAACGTTATCCCATAAGTTGTAGAAGTCTTCCCTTTTATGTCTCTTCTTTGGTCCAAAATTAGGTATAGTCTTCAAAGTCCATTAGTTGGAAATTCACCCGGCCCACCATGGAGAGAAACCCGTGTAGAAAATATGTCCCAAAAGTTGTCGACGGAAAACTGGGTATTTGGCCGGAATCCGGCACCGGAAAGTCGCCGCCGGACACCTGAAAAGTCCTTCCCCGTCCAAAGAATATTCCGTTCAGATTCTGTTATCTTTGACTGTTGACTAACGGTCTTTAACGGTTGACCGGGTCAAGTTCTGAATCACTGAGTTAGAATCGAGTCAGCAGCTAACTCAGCTGACTAGGCCACTGCACAGGCCAGAACTGTTCATGGCCAAGATGGCTGTAACTTCCCTGCATCAGTCGCGGCCCAGATGGCCCTGCATTTCAGTATTTCCACTACCATCTGTAACAACAGCAGCTGCAGTGCAGCTTCTATGCAACTCAACAAATCCAACCACTCCATTACCACCAGGTTCTCTACAATGCCCATTTGCAATGGCACTAACAAGTTCCCTCTGAGCTGAAATCAACTTCAAGCACACATTCATTCCATACAACCCACATTCACATTTGCAACCTCAAAGCCACTCCTGCCATTCTATTCCTCCACCTGACTTGACTGCAAATCATTCTTATCATCAGATCCATAACCATTTAGCTCCAAACCAATCTACACATTCCCTGTAGCACAGCCATACCACCAACCTGAGTACTAGCACCAACTATCCAATTCCATTACCATTACCATCTCAAACCACAGCACCATCTCAACATCCACTGCTATTTTCTTGGCCACAGTCTCATGACAATACGCAAACAACAGCATATTGAGCCTCCATTCTCTCCAAATCCATCTATGCTTCACGTGCATCATGCCATACCAGCACCAGGCCTCACTCCAATTGCATCACAGTACCCCATTAAATTACCAGCTACATCTCCATCCTTATAGCAGCACCAGTTGCAGAACCATCCATGAACCCATATAATAATACTACTGACTTCCCTGCAGCTCAATACCTAGTTCAGTTTCTTCCATTCTCCATTCAATTGTTCTGCAGAAGCACAAGCATAAAGAAAATACCAACCAACCCATGAAAGTAGCATCACAACATCACCTTCAAAGCCACAACAAAAACATAACTTCCAATTCAGCTTCAAAGTTACACCTGCAACAGCTACACCACTCAACTCCCATCACCATCTCTTCCATGTAAAAGTTCATCACCATTAAACCCATACAAGCACCAATTCCTAACTTCAATATCCTCCATTCCATCTGCAGCTGCAACAGAGACTCATTACAGCACCATACCAACTCCAGCAGCAACACCATCATCCCTGTAACTCCCAGCACAAACCAATCAAACCCAAACTCAAGTTCTTCAGCTGAAACCTCAGAAAACCCTAATTTTGAGCTTAATTTTGCAATTAATCCTACACATACATCTATTTCTCAAGCAATATTTTATTCAATCATCTGAGTTCTATTTTGAACTCTTTCCATGTGCCATGAGAATAAGAATTTCTCAATCTTCCCATTAGTGTATTTTGCAACCTCAATTTCAACACATCAACAGCTCTTCCATTCTTGGTTCAATTTCTCTTCTTTTTTGCATATAAATGAATACCACCATCATTCCATCCTAAACCCATCTTTGATTCTCAGCATTCTACCAATATCGAAGCCATAATCATCACAGTTCTCCTCACCATTTTACCACATAACAGCAACACCATCATCCCTTCTCAGCTCATAGATCGAATTAACCGTGAATCATCCACAACCCCTCTTTTTCTGTCTCTCAGTTTCATCTTCTCTCAAATTGATACAGCAGTTGAGCTGCCGTTTTCTCCCCTCAATTTCTTGAACATCAACTCTGCTCTAATTTCTCTCAATTTATTATGGCTACGCCTCTTTCTGTGTCTCTCGATTTCAGGCGAAAAATGATTGAGAAGTAATCTTCTCTTGATTTTAAGGTACTGAAGTAAGGCCCATTATATAACACCTGGTAATCTTGATAAACTGGCTGTCCCTTAACCACAACAGATTGTCTTTAGTATTGCTCCAAATCAAATCACCCCTTAACTCTGGTTCGGCTCCCGATAGCTTTCTCCACGGAATTTACGATTATGCCCTTTTATGCTCCAAATGAATGCTCTCCACCAGCTGCAGCCGCCTCTTGCATCTCAAATCTATTTCTTCTCTTCAATGAGAATCATCACTAAAGTTGTCGTGCTTTTCAGACAGAAATCGCATCACTAAAGCCGACATACTTTTCAGACAGGGATGAAGAAATAAAAGTAAATAGTGAGACACAATCCGCCTCCAACGCTTTTGCCATGTTTCCTCCTCTTTTGACCCAAACGACTCCAAAGTACCTAAATACTCAAAAACAAAACATAAGATACATATTTTACAAGAAAACTGGCATAGAAAGCATAAACAATAGATAAATAATATGGTGTTTTAGACACCTATCAAATCTTACCTGTAAATGGATGGATTTCATCGTTGTTATGAAATTTCGGACTTATAGTAGTCCACCGACGGCCAAGTTTCGATCTCGGAGCTAAGGTTTGCATACAATATGCCAGAATAGGGTTGGTTTAATGTTTCGTGGAATATTCCAAAGGAATATTACGTGTAAATGGATGGATTCATCGTTCTTACGAAAGTTCCGACTTATAGTAGTCCACTGACTTCCAGGTTTCGATTTCGGAGCCAGGGTTTGCATACAATATGCCAGAATAGGGTTGGTTTAATGTTTCGGGGAATATTCCAAAGGAATCTTACCTGTAAATGGATGGATTCATCGTTCTTATGAAATTTCGGACTTATAGTAGTCCACTGACGGCCAGGTTTCGATCTGGGAGCTAAGGTTTTCATATAATATGCCAGAATAGGGTTGGTTTATTGTTTCGTGGAATATTCCAAAGGAATCTTACCTGTAAATGGATGGATTCATCGTTCTTACGAAAGTTACGACTTATAGTAGTCCACTGACGTCCAGGTTTCGATCTCGGAGCTAAGGTTTGCATACAATATGCCAGAATAGGGTTGGTTTATTGTTTCGTGGAATATTCCAATGGAATATTACCTGTAAATGGATGGATTCATCGTTCTTACGAAAGTTCCGACTTATAGTAGTCCACTGATGGCTAGGTTTCGATTTCGGAGCTAGGGTTTGCATACAATATGTCAGAATAGGGTTGGTTTAATGTTTCGGGGAATATTCCAAAGGAATCTTACCTGTAAATGGATGGATTCATCGTTCTTATGAAATTTCGGACTTATAGTAGTCCACTGACGGCCAGGTTTCGATCTCGGAGCTAAGGTTTGCATACAATATGCCAGAATAGGGTTGGTTTATTGTTTTGTGGAATATTCCAAAGGAATCTTACCTGAAAATGGATGGATTCATCGTTCTTATGAAATTTCGGACTTATAGTAGTCCACTGACGGCCAGGTTTCGATCTCGGGGCTAAGGTTTTCATACAATATGTAATGACCCGTCCTTCCACCGATATTGTCCCCACTTAGCCACTGCGGATATCTGACAGTGTGGGGTTTTCAACGGCACTACAACGGTAATCCATCAGCAGCTTCCCGAGAGGTCACCCATCATGTGACTACTCCCGGCCGAGCACGCTTAAATGAGAAGATTTTCCCACAACTCAGTCAAGTGAACCCATCAGGCCTCGATGTTAAGAAAGGACAAATCATTACTTATATTCCATTCGACCAACCGCTGCCGAGATCGGGGTATTTCAATACCACCACCTTAAATTGGATCCGTCCTCGGCTCCGGAATATATTTTCAATCCCAGATCTCCGACGTTCCCTTCCCCTCATGAGGAGCACCTGAAAAATTCCCGCCAGCGTACCTTCCCACCCTCGGCAGGTAAAGCATCACCGGCTCTGATACCATTTGTAATGACCCGTCCTTCCACCGATATTGTCCCCACTTAGCCACTGCGGATATCCGACAGTGTGGGGTTTTCAACGGCACTACTGCGGTAATCCAGCAGCAGCTTCCCGAGATGTCACCCATCATGTGACTACTCCCGGCCGAGCACGCTTAACTGAGAAGTTTTTCCCACAACTCAGTCAAGTGAACCCATCAGGCCTCGGTGTTAAGAAAGGACAAATCATTACTTATATTCCATTCGGCCAACCACTGCCGAAATCGGGGTATTACACAATATGCCAGAATAGGGTTGGTTTATTGTTTCGTGGAATATTCCAAAAGAATCTTACCTGTAAATGGATGGATTCATCGTTCTTATGAAATTTCGGACTTATAGTAGTCCACTGACGGCCATGTTTCGATCTCAGAGCTAAGGTTTGCATACAATATGCCAGAATAGGGTTGGTTTATTGTTTCGTGGAATATTCCAAAGGAATCTTACCTGTAAATGGATGAATTCATCGTTCTTACCAAGTTTCCGACTTATAGTAGTCCACTTCCGGCCAGTTTTCGAAATCGGAGCCAGGGTATGCATACAATATGTCAGAATAGGGTTGGTTTAAGGTTTCATAGAATATTTCGAAGGAATCTTACCTGTATATGGATGGATTCATCGTTCTTACCAAGTTTGAAGTATGAACCCTCCCTGAGCTTCTTGGTTCATAGTTTATATGGATTTATACCACTTTTGAAGTTCGACTTGATACTGGGCTTCATATTTATCGATTCCGGTGATGTATCATGCTCAGTTTGAAGTTAGAACCATCCAAGAGGTTCTTGGTTCATAGTTTGTATGGCGTTATACCATATTTGAAGTTCGAATCAACACTGAGCTTCATATTTATCCATTCCGATGATGTATCATACTCAGTTTCAAGTCAGAACCATCCAAGAGCTTCTTGGTTCATAGTTTGTATGGAGTTATACCATATTAGAAGTTCGAATTGACACTAAGCTTCATACTTATCGATTTCGATGATGTACCATGCTAAGGTTTCGTGGTCCACCTCTAGTAATCTTATAACCTGAGTTTATCAGTGTGAACTAAAGCTACTTCATGACATGTATGACTTGTCAAAATTACTTCATGACCTATGCGACTTGTCGAAATTCAAACCGCAAGCACAAAGAGAAAGCACAAAGAAACACACCAATATCGAATTCATTTTTCATTTTCCTAATTCATTCTTATAAATTTATTGGATTTTTTTATATGAGAATGTCGATAACAATGTCCTAAATTTATTAATATTTTTTTTAGATTTTTTTTCATGTCAAAGGTTGATAATTAGACCGAAAACATGAGTTCGTATTAACACAAAGAGAAAGCACAAAGACCTTGATCCGTATAAAACTTTTAACTTAAATCTACACCGTCCAAATAGTTTCCTAATCTGTATGACCCTATCCTACCACATCTTATCCGTTCAATTTTTTTTTTCTTTTAGATAAAACGATTTTTTTTCTCTCACTTATCTTCATTCTCTCGTCTCTCATCTTCCTCCTCAGGAAAAAAAAAACAACCCAAACTCAAGATTTGTTTAACGAGTGCATGATTTAACAAAGGAATCATTTTTAGTATGAAGCAAATCAGAAACCCTACATCCTAATTGTGAAAGAAACGACACCAAATCACAAGATCTCTTCAATCAGATTACGTAACCAAATTTCTTCAACCAAATCGAACCATTTTTGTCAACCAAATTTCAGTAAATCCCTAATTTGTTCTTCAGTTTTCTAATATGATGTTTGGGTTTCAAGGTTCACCATGAACAAGTATAGGTAGGATTTTAAAACCCTTGTTTCTTCTCTTAGTCTCTGTTATTCTCTTTGTTAGGGTTGTTAATGGGGTTTTGTTTTGTTTTGTTGCAGAAGAACTCCATGAAATACTAATTCACTGATTTCCCAAATCCATGATTCTCTTTTCGATTTCATACGAATCCTCACAAACCCTATCTTTAGTTCAAGTAGAAACCCATAATGTCGTCGTTGATTTCTCTATTTTACTTCATCTTGAACTCATCCCCAAAACCCTAACTTCGATCATCGGATTTACCTTTTATTTTGGTTCGATTTGTGATGGGTTTTGTTGATTTATTGAAGATGAACTCGAGAATGGATTTGTGACGGGAAATAGGAATTAGGGTTCTGAATTAAGTTGATGTTGCAGCTGGCGGAAAAGGAAATGGGTATTGTCAGTTCTCAAGCAGAAATTAAGAAGAAACTGGTGCTTCTACTGAATTGAAATGGTGGATTTAAGTATATTTTTTTTCACCTAAAATTTGTGTATCTATGTTATCTGATTTGGGTGTTGACTAGTTTTTATTGATTTTGTTTACTAGAAAAGACACACCCTTTTTCTTCGCCATTTCCGTCTCCATCCTCAACAGATTCTGGAGGAGGAAGAATATCAACTAGTCTTTTTATTGGAGTTTCCATTGGTTGTTTATTTGCTGTAAGAAGAAGAAGAAGATAAGAGATCAGTATCCTGTTGATTACTATGGAGGACCTCATCCACCTTGAGGTATAATTTTTCTTTTGATGTATCTCATGATTTTTATAAATTGATGAGTTGGGTACCTTCTAATCATCATGAAATACTCTAATGTCGATTTGATTGTAGAGATATGGAATTTATAATGAGCAATTCGTGTTTGAATATGTGATCCACACCTTGTAAACCCTAATATGTGTGTGTTTGTTATACTTATAAATTAGGATCCTGTGGTCGGATTGTAATGAAAATTTATCAGATAATACATCGTTGCGTGATGTATGTACCATAAAAATTTCAGTAAAATCTGGTTACGTTTACTAGTTCGAAGATTGAATGAATTACAGCTGCAGTGTGCAGAATTCAGCCCCCCGGAAAGTTTAGTATTTATGATATTTATCATTACTCGTTTACTGGATAAAGCTGAAATTTTTGTATGTTGTTTATAAACCTATATATAATCTACTGTAAAACTTTCAGGAATATCCGATTTATTTAGGTATCCCAAAGTGCATAGGAATCATGACTGAATTCTGTATATCGATATTGAAAGCAGTCATGTTGTAAGGTGCATATTGTTTTAATGAACCGTCATAATTTTCTGAATTTTGGATATGTTGTTGTACCCTGGGTATTAAGGTTACTGTAAAAGTTTTGCGATGATCGGATGATTTTAACTACTGAAAGGTTTAGATAGATTATGGTTGTGTTATCAATAGTCGGAGTTTTAAACTCTGATGCTTGTTTTGTTGATGTATATTGTGTGGTTATTTAGCTTATGAAGTGTTTGTACCCAATTTTTGCCCTGACTTATGTGTGTTAACATGGATCGCCCTGAAAAGCTAAACTTGGGATTAGTCTTAAGTGTTATGTTTTATTTGTGTCACCTTCTGGTCCCTGCATTACTTATCTATATATGTTACTAGCAACTTTTGGTGTGGCTCTTTGTTCCATTTTTTTCTAAGTCTATTAGAGTATAACATGGTTGTTATCTTAGTATACTCAATTAAGTTTTCACTTGTGTGTGACAGAGATTCTGCCATTGGAGCTGAAGCCTGCAGTCACAATGTCACCCACAGTAGGATTCCAAGGGTTGAGAGATGATTTTTGAAGCTGAGAAAGAATAGCTAGAAGGGTTGCTAGATTTTTTATTTTTTTAGTGTAGAAGTTCAACTGATCTTCTGGAGTAATAACAATAGTGATTATAATTGGAAATGTTGATCTTGTTTTCAAATACATGGTTATTAAAGTATTACAGATTTAATTTTGTATATAAATTCTCAATTTTTTTTTTCCAAATCCAATATGTACCACAACTCATAATTAGAGTTGTTTGAAGTGACAAACAACTCTTCCCATAGTTATCAAAGAAAAGACATACAACTCTTCCCACAGTTGTCAAAGAAATAAAAATACAACTTGAATCATTGTTGTCAAAGAAATTTCTACAACCTCAACAAATGTAGTATAAGAGTTATTTTCACAACCCAGGTATGAGTTGTGTTAGGCATTAAGATCAAATTTCGAAATACTTCGAAAACTGAAAAAAACATTGTATAAAACTAAACCACAACTATGTTTACGACTCTATCTGAAGAGTTGTATAGATTTGAGAACTTTCTACAACCCCCCCACCCCCATGCAACCTATGGATAAACGTTGTCGTACATGTACGACAACTGATTTTTGGGGTTGTAGATTACTGTTTTTCCCGAAGTGCAAGTAACCATGTTTGTAGTGTGCGATTTTTTCTGTTGTTGATTATCTTTGGTAGGTGTGTTTGTTTACAGTGAACATTAAGAAGAACACGAGGAAAGTAAAGTTGACACAGACGAGTTTGGCCACAAAATCATTGTGTGAAGAGAAACAGTTGAGCCTTCTGATTAAATTTCGCTTTTGTCCAGGGATCTAATTAATCATTGAAATGATACATTAATTCCTCAATTTTCCTGTACTAAGTGTCTATTAAGTGTTTGCTTACTCCCATCTATGTCAATTATGTTCGCTACTTACTTGACAGCCTATGCCAAATGCATCCTTTACATGCAGTTTTTTTTTCTTTCCTTTTTTGAAGCACAAATGCTGATTATTGTCCTAAAATTTTGTGGGCATAGACCAGATTTGGCTTGAACTCGAGCCTACGAAAGACCTATTGCCAACATGCGGGGTGATTAGTATGTTTGGTGCACATTCTATTTTATTAGTTAGACCCCTTCATTCTATTCTCAGTCAGGAAACTCTATTTTGAATTAAGAGATAGGAAATTCACGTATCTAATTATGTTTGGAGACGTCAACCAAAAATATTATATATGAGTTAAGAAAATAAGTCTAATCTCAGCTCGCGCAACACATGGACGAGACGCCAGCTGATTAATTTGAATTTTTGGGTAAGTGGTTTATAAGTAATATGATTTTTGACTTGGGTTGAATTGTGATTTTTTCCCATTAGAAGACACTTCAATATGATTTCAGAACGAATACGTGTTCCACAAGTGACATCTATACATACGAAATGAATTTAATTACTGAATATGTGTTTGCAGCTCAATTATGTTGAGCTCATTTCTCATTTTGCTCTTCCTAACCTTTATGACTTTACTTTTTTTTTTGAAGCATATTTTTATTATAACCTAAGACTTAGTTTATTATAACTTTGGAGAAGATTTTAGATTTCCTTTTCTTTCATTGATTATACCTTTAATGGTGGGTTTGTTCGCATTTCCAGAAATTTATAATTCCGCGGGATTAGATATTATGAGATTCATAAATCCCTTGATAAGTTTCTCAGCAAATCTTAGAGGGGAGGGGTCAGACTCCATATAGAGGATTTGCTGGAAAACTGAATCCCGTAGGAAACGTGATTTTAAGGATTCAACTAAATATATAGAGGGAAATATAATTTAGCAAATCCCCTGGACTCATAAATTCCACCTTTAAAATTCTACATCCAAACACACCATAAGGTTTTTTAGTTTATATAATTTGCTATCGATTTCGAACAACTCAAGATTTTTGTGTCGACATTATTAACTAACAATTATTAACTAACAATATCGATTTTATAGGAATTTCGAACAATAAAAGATATGAAAAATGCATCACCAATAATCCTCCTCCTCCTTGCTTCAAAAAAAAAAAAAAAAAAAAACCAATAATCCTCCATATGGAGCAACATACATTAAAGTCGGATTGGAATTTAGAGTGAAGAATGGATTACTCCATGTACGGCAAGGGAAGATCGAAATATCAATGAAAACATTTATATTGTTTTTTGTAATGCTTTACTTAGGATGTCAACTAAATGGATAAGTTCCTTAAGATATTGGGGTAGGATCCGTTGACATGGTTATATTGACATAATCCGTTGATATGGTTATAGTTTTTTTTACTGATCCCAACCGACAATGAATTTGAAGCTAATTTTTTGGTGACATGTTCTTTTTATAAGTCTCTACATTCCAACCAAAAATGAGAGCATTCTGAGATGTATAAAACCACCATCTACGATTTTGAATATTAACCATTGAAGATTAACGGTTGAAATTAAAATTTGTGGATGATGAAGTTTCGTATCTCGGAATACTCTCATTTTTGGTAGCAATGTAAAGTTTTATATGAGGAACATGTTACAAAAAAATTAGCTTCAAATTCATTACCGGTTGAGCTCAGTAGAAAAAATGGCGCTAAAATGTGAAGATTATGTTAATGTAACCATGTCAACGGATCCCATCCCTTAGATACCTAAGATATTTTTCCATTTTCAAAAGAAAATACAAACATAAAATAAAAAGAATTATACAGAGTAGGGGAAACAAAAATGGAGATCAGTGCTTTTGATAATTCTATAAAGAAGGAATGATGCCACCAGTGTTAGTAATGAAAGAAGAAAACCAGTGAAAGTGAAGAAACATCTTATACTTTCAAGTGGGCTAAACTCTGAAACCAGTAATATATAAATGAACAATTAATAAGAAATTAAACAACTAAAGGATATTTAAAGAAAAATGATCTATGATTGATCAATAAATTCAAGAATATACATAAGAAGAAGAAAAAGAAAACATGAACTCTAAAAATTTAAAATATATCAAAATTTATTAAAAAAAATTGGAGTGATTTATAAACCTTGAGTAAGTACTACACTTCCCAAATATTGTACTGCACTCACACAACTTCTTAATTTTATTTTTTCATTTATGTTTTGTCAGTTACCCTTTGTTATATTTTTCCCATTAAAGATTGGGTTTTATGTTTATAAAGTTTTTCAATATATCTATTTTTTCAATGAAATTAATTATGGAAAAAGGATCCAATATTTTATAAGAAAAAAATAGACCCGTGCATAGCAAAGGTAAGGTCTCATCTTTTTTGTAATGCTTTTGTTTGTTAGGGATTTGCTTTTCAATTTCTCAGATCTTTTAGCATTATATCGGTTAACAGTGCTTTTTGATTCTCAAATATTGGTGTACCTCTTCTTGCTACATTGATGTAGATGAACACATGAGATAGTGATGTGTATTGATAAGGTGATCACATTTAAATTTTTTTATCGTATATTAATATTTTCTTTTGTGGCATTTATGTTTTGTAATTATAATTTTTGTCTTTATTTTTATTCGTAAGATTGGATATTTTAAATTTGATTAACAACTTCGATATGCAGGATTGGATATTAGTATTGGTTATTCAGAAATTGATATCCTATTTGTTATCATTTTCTTTTTTTATTTATATAAAATTGTGATCAGTGGTTGCGCGATCAGGATATCAGTATTTTAGAAACTAAAGATAATTGTTAAAAACCAAGTTTTGTTGAAAGAAATGAAAAATATAAAATTTATGCGGAAATACTTTTTTAATTTTTAAAATATAAAATAGTAACAAAAAATAAAGAAAACTTTATACGTAAATATTCTTTGATTCATACCTGGATTTTTAAAAAGAAATTGTGCGGAAATATTTTTCCCATATTATTTTATACGGAAAGAATCCCGACTTTTTTTTTTTTTTTTTTGATAAATCTCATAAATTTCATTCATGATAAAATAGAGATTACATGGATTCCATGTACATCAAGATCAAAGATCAAATTCCAATTAAAAGGTACTAACAAAGAGTAATTTGTGAAGAGAAGTAACAAACTACCAACAAGAGTACCAAACAATTCTAAGATTGAGAGAATGGTTTTGGGATTATAATCCAACCATTTTGAAAGAATTTTTTCTTCTTGAAAAAGAGATCTTCTCATAAAGATATGAGAGTAATTTGCCCAAAGTCTTGAAACTTGATTACCACACTTGGACTTCTACTTCAAATCTCCAGTGAGATCACAAAGAAACTCCATGAGAGAGCATTGGTTATTTTGTCATACTAAAGTATTGTATTAATATGGCTTCGGGTTTGTGCTTTTGACTCTCTCCTTTCTCATTTTATGCATTTTATTATCTCTTTTCTTTGGTAAGTGTAAGGCGGTGACCAAGAAATTAAATAAAAGAAATAATCTAAAGACCATCCTCCGTGGAGGAACTTAAGAGCATCTCCAATGCTAGAGGGAGGTCATCCCATGTGGAGGTCATATTAACAACAGTTTGTTGTGAGTCAATCCCATATGGTTAAATAAATAAAAGTATGACTTTTTCACCTAAATTTAATCTCCAACGCCTAGGTCTTGCTACCCTAATAATATTTTTTAATTAAGAAAACTTAGTTTTGGAATGAAGAATTAATGATATGTCAATTGACCTTGGGTCATAAAGAAGGTGAAGATAGGACTTTCTTCTTTACCCCTTCCTATGAAATGGCAGCCATGTCATAATATTTCATTAACTTTCTCTGTTAAAAACGTAGGTTCCGAATTATCCTTTTAAATTTGAATCGACTTATTTTTAGTTTATACATGAAAAACAATTTCTTACATGTAAGTAAACCGTCCCGAGATATTATTTTCTCACACCAACTCAAATATTAACTTATTGGTTATTTATTTATTCCATATACGCAACAAATAGACCCGTGCATCGCACGGGTGACAAACTAATTTTGTTTAATTACGTAGTAGCCCTTTATAATTTTGAGCAGCCACCTGTTATGCGAGGTTATCATTTCCCCGAAAGAATATCAACAACAAACTATAGTTAAAACTTTTGAACTTCTGACCACAACCACGAAAATCACACTTCTCCCCTGCTAAACTAGCTTACCCCCAACTTTATTTAGGACTAAAGGCTTGGTCGTTGTATTCAAAGAATGAACTAGGAAATCTCTCCCAAATGGATACCCAGTGTCCACCTAATATAACAGTTGTATTGTTTGTACATTGATCAATGAAAATCCGGCTGAGGAAAGAAAAGAAGAAAAAAACATCATATAAATTTCCTTTTCATGTGTTTTTTTTCCTTAGTGCTTCCTCCAAGAGTCCAAGGAAGCATTTGACAATTTCACAAGAATGGCTCCAAAGGGGTGCCCGTGCCCCCTTAAAAGAAATTTAGAAAGATGTGAGATCTAAGAAAACTAGTGATGCATTTCTGATTTGTTATATATAAAAAAGCCTTTGAAGGTCAGATTACATTAAGTTGGTGGGTAGCCTGGCAACAAGCTGGACACCAACACCCTTTTGGATAGCTAAACCTATTCTATAAAAAAGAGTACCGCCTATCTTATAATTAGCATCATGGTTGGTGATACAATTCTTCGACCTTTTCAAGAAAATGATAGTTTCTTCGCCCAACTCCCCTAAAGTCGAAAAGGCTAAAACAACAAAACCGTACCCATGAGTGGAACACTTATCTAGGTATTTATTTCGTTTACGCATTCTAGCTCTCGATATGACTTGACCGGGTATAAAAGTACGAACTCCCCCGCCAGTGAATGGTGAAACAACAGTAAATTCAAAACAAACTTCCTGACCATTCTCCAAACCGTGAACAAGAATATCCGCCGGTCTCAAGGGAGTATCGTTGTCTGATAATAAACCAAGCTCTACCTCCTTCCTCACATGTACACCTGCCTTGTAACAAATGTCAGCAAATACATCCCTTGCAATGTCATGGCGGAATTTGTTGCCAACATCATTAGCGCAATGCAAAGCATGATCTCCGAAAATATCCATCTTTTTGTTGCAACTTGAGCGTGTACTATCTTCCCTGAAAAGAGGTATGCCCAATCTATAACTTAACACAAACCTAAATTGCCGCGGTCCTAGACTTTGATTTAAACCACTAATGGGAATCGCCTTAAGAAAATCTAATGGAGGACATATAGTACTAGACTTTGTTTATTAGTTAAACTACTTTGTTCAAAAAACTAATGGAGGACATATAGTACCTACGTACTTAGCTTTCCTGTTGTTAGGCAAACTGATTTTATACTTGGCACTAATTCTCCTTTTCATTTCTTAATTATTAGTGTGGAAAGTACTGTACTACTTGACTTGGTTGTGTCACTTCGTATTGGATCATAGCTTGCTAGCGGCAGAATTAGTGTGAGTCACCATTCACCATGGGCATATCATATATATGCAACTTGTTAGTTGTTTATGTACATAGGCGATTTAACAAATACAACGATAATAATGGTACTACTTCCGTTTCAAAAAATATAGGCTGGTTTTCACGTATAAATTACACATGAAATCAGCATATTATTTTGAAACGGAGAGAATAGAAAAATACTATTGTAACAGATGAACGCAAAAATATGTAAATGAAGTAAAGGAAATAGTTTGAGACTGTTTTCGACATTATAACAACTACTTATTAAATGGACCGTCTAGATCTAGGTCCCTTCTTCTCTATATCCAAGTAACATAATCCAATTGTAGGACAAAGCATTACGAGGTCTTTCAACCTACACAACCTCTCCAAACTGGAAACACCATTAACCGCCACGCTAATCATTCACATTTAGCCTTAGCTTCTCTTGACATAGAAGAGACTTATAGAGAGAGTCAATGCACAAATAAAATGAATAAGTGAGTGATAATACAATAACTAGTGATAATACACTGCTCACGACCATGAATTATATTAATGCGGATGATAATAGTCTCGCATTGTCAATAACTGCACTGCATAATGAAAATTGTTCAAAATCATCTCTAAGATATTGGTCAATCGCATCCGACCTCTACTCCCATTTTTGATAAGTCCGTACCAAAGTGACTTTGTGCCTCAACGATCTATTCATGATAATATAGCTATCGCAGCTGAACTTTTTCACCACATCAGAACATCATACCGTACGAAGGACCCTAAAATAGCATTGAAACTAGACATTCAAAAGGCCTATGACTCCTTGGATTGGGGATTCATCAAACAAGCTTTCACCAACTTAGGATTCCCCCCAACTTTGTGGATTATATTATGCTATGCATATCTACGGTAACCTACTCAATCAATATCAATGGCACACCGCATGAATACATCACTCCAACTAGGGGAATATGACAGGAAGACCCTCTCTCTTCTTGTATCTTTATTATTTGTGCGGAAATACTGTCCACCAATTTGGGAATACTTGAAGCACAAAATAAGATAGAGGGACTCCACATTTCTCAAAAAGCTCCACCAATACTACATCTTATGTACGCGGATGATCTCTTGATAACATATAAAGCAACTTCAGAAGGAACAAATCATCTCAAACTGCTGTTACAGGCTTACGGCACCTCGGCGGGTCAACACATCAACGACTCTAAATCCACACTGATACATCACCCAAAGCTAGAAAAACCCCAGATAGATAAGTTAACCCAGGATTTCAACATGGAAACAACATCGAACCCCCTACCTATTTAGGAGTACAATTTAAACTTGGTAGAACCTCTAGCCACATATTTGCCCCTCTGCTTCAACGGCTGGCACGCGAGGCAAAAGGATGGATGAACAAATTCCTCAACCAATTGGGAAGATTCGAGCTCATAAAATCATCACTAACCCCCTACTGCCAACCACCTCATGCAAACCCAGATCCTTCCTTCTCATATCCACCAAAAAATGGATCGTATCACGACAAACTTCTTCTGGGGACATGATTATTCAATCAGAAAACTCCACAAACCCAAATCACAAGGAGGTCTAGGTATCCGAAGTAATAAGGAACACAACAAAGCACTACTCATGAAACGAGTTTGGCACATTCATCAAAACCCTAACTCTATCTTAGCTAGACTATATAATGCAAAATACCTTAATCAGATCCCCATTTTTGAAAACATCCCACTACTCCCGTCTTCCCCTAGCCCTCAGTGGAGGCAAATGGCCTCGCTCATACCATTTTTCAAACAACATCCCTTCCACCAAATAGGAGATGGATTACACACCCCCATACAAGAAAATTGGATACCACAATTTGAAAATACCATTAACCCAGCTTCTTGTTATCCAATACAATCAGTAGCAGACATCATCGACCCATCAACCATGAATTGGAATTATGAAAGATTAAGCCTACTACCCCACCCCATAATTCAACGAATAATCAACATCCACATCCCACGAAACAACCAACCAGGTAGGATCATATGGCCTTTTACAAAAAGCGGACAATATACTACTGTTTCAAGATACAACTGCCTCATTAGCGCTTCTGCGCAAACTCACCAAAACCCCCTTCCACCATCCAACTTCTTTTGGACACTCTCATGTCTCCCAAAAGTACAAATTTTCTTGTGGAAAGCAATTAATGAGGGTTTACCAACCCTCAATATTCTTCATCGCATCCATCTCACCAAATCCAACTCCAACCTATGCCCTCAATGCAGATCTAATCCCGAAACATCCATTCACATTCTTCTACATTGTTAGACAGCTATAGATTCTTGGAACCTCTTACTAAACCACCTCAGAAACCTTCACGTCGCCTCGCAAGGCATACCCATTTCAATACCTCACCAAATAACCATATCTGAACTTCTTCAAACCAAAGTACCTGCACCGATAACAACAACCTTTTGCTTCCTTTTTTGGTCCTTATGGTTAACCAAGAACGGTGTGATGTATCGCCAACATCAACAAAATCCGATAAATGTAATGCATATGGCCATCAAGATTCAGCAGGAATATTCTTGGGCCCAAACCCACCTCCCACCGGTGCTACCTGGGATGCATCCATGTCCAAACCCAGCACAAAGAACAGCTACAACTTCAACCATCTTTGTTGGATGGCTCAAGCCTCATTCAAATTGGATCAAAATCAACACAGACGGTGCGGCAAAAGGAAACCCCGGAATAGCGGGAGCAGGTATTATTTGTAGAAACGAGGAAAACAACAATATCCTAGCAATAACACAACCTATAGGCATCACCACAACACTTGCAGCGGAGACCTAGGCCATGAAAATTTAATGCGATTTATAACCTCAGATACAGATCCCCCTTGGTATATATCTGATCTGGTTGCAGAGATCAAAAAAAGGCTCACCCAAATCCAACAATATACCGTTAGCCACATCTACAGAGAAGCAAATCAAGCAGCAAATGGTTTAGCAAACAGAGCAGCAGATGATTGCTCCATAGGGTGACTCACGACAGCAGTATGGGAACATACAATTCTGCAATCCATCCGTTCTATTGTAATAGCAGACTCTATGGGTATTACGTACCCCCGTGTAATTTCAGTATAATCTAATAAATTTCATGCTTCCAAAAAAAAAAAAAAATAATAATAATAATAATGAAAATTGAATGTAATAGGTTAGCCTTCGAGCTTCGCTTGGTGTTGTCTATTCGTTTTGAATTGCTTGTTCATAGACTCTAACAACGTATATCCGCCGATATCGTTGGCTATACGTAAATATTGATCCAATCTGATACACTACTTGAATCGTATACCAGTTTTATATCTTTTAGGTAGGTGTTACTCTGTATCGGATTCGCACCCATCCGACATTTCCAACATGGGAAACACCCTTAACAACCACACATAATGATAGAACCCTCTTTTAGCGTTAACTTTCCTTGACAGAGATATAAGAGAAGAGTCAACGCAGAAGAAGGAATGTATAAAGTGAATTAGTGAGTCAGTTACCTGACTCATAGATAATGGAACTGAAACAAGCCCACCACCATGTAAATGCGTAGAGTGTGTAGAGACCAACCAGCTATACAATCAAACATGGTGGGTTTTTCGGAATTGGATTTTTGTGCATGATCATTTGCAATATATCTAATCTAGCTATTCCTTGTATTACTAGAACCAAATTTTCTTTTGTCTTACGGATCTTTCTTTCTTTCTTTCGTGTCTTTTTCAAAAGGATTGAATCAAAAAGAGGGGATTTTTGGACGATGATTCATATCAAATCAACTGTTTCTATATTTCTACTCATATGGTTCCCCGTATAATTGAGTTGTAACCGAAAACGACATGCACCTAATTCTTTTTATAGATAGACCAACGTGGACTTAATTTTCCATCTCCTGAGTGGCGGTATAAGATTGTTACTTGTTCTAAAGGTCATGTAATATACTAGATGATTGATATCAACTATATTTAAACGATAGTAAAAATAGTATTTGTTGTGTTATTTTATCCAGAATTTTGTGTGCAAATGAGTTACGAATTCAAACCAATGTTTTTAATGCCTGTCATGGTTTTAACTTGATTTATTAGATATGGAATTGTAATAAAATACTGGGAGATTGCTATGATAAATATATCTTGTCTAACTAAGATAAAAATCTCAAAATTATAAAGCTGGCAATAATCATCACAATGAGTTGTTATTTTTGTTAAAGACTACTCTTATACTTACACTTTACAAAGACAAATTTCGAATATAGGCACATAATATTGTACCATAAGAAAAATACCACTTAATGGGCCCCATTGATACTTGAGTCATCCTTTGTTCCTCATCCAAGCCCGCTAACCAGTCAACCAAGGCAGCCCACCAGTCTGCACAGACCGGTCAATGGTCAAAATCAGTCAATAGTCAAAGTCGGTCAACCATCAAAGTCGGTCAATGGTCAAAGTCAACCGTCGGTCAACTATCGAAGTAAGTCACACCCCTAGCCAATTTTCAGTCTTGTAGCCAGCAACACTGCTAACCAATTCCCAGCCAAAAACTCATCTGCCCTGCCAACCAGTCTCCGCTCATATCGCCAGCAAGCCAATTATGCTGCCAGCCAGTCCATCCAGTCAGCCCGCCAATTATGAAGTCAGCCAGCCCATTACGCTGCCAGCCAGCATCCACCTATCCTGCCAGCCAGTCTCCACCAATCCTGCCAGCCATTATTCTGGCAGAAATTACCCAAGGAAGCATGCAAAGGGGTTTACATGCAAAATTTAACATACAACCATAAACACAGCAGTTTCATGCGAATTTATCATAGAGGCATAAATGAGGCAGTTTCATGTGAATTTATCATAGAGGCATAAATGAGGCAGTTTCATGCGAATTTATCATAGAAGCATAAATGGGGGATTTTCATGCAGATTTTATGACAGAAGCATAAATGTGCAGTTTAATGCCATTTAAGTTGATATTGAAAATTAGATGTAAAAATTGTATAAATATGGGGGTAGCCAATAGGGAAAAAAAGATACAATGTAATTTTACTGTCAATACAAAATCACTCCCCAAGGGGATTCGTCCGTGGATGTAGGCAAACAATGCTGAACCACGTTAAACCTCTGTCTTTCTTTTTGTTCTTCAAATCGACCCTTAACCCTAAAAACACACCAAACTATCAATTCATCGTGTTTTGTGTCCAAAAGTAATTTTGGGTACCAACATTGGCACCGACTAAGGAGACTACGAGAAAAGGAATCGTGTCCTCCCATTGAGAAAGTTGTACAAAACACTTAAAAGTCGTTTCCGTGAAAAAGCTGTATCAACGTCGTGAAAAAATCATTGTTGCAGTCCAGCTGATCGAAGCTGCTGCAACCCAGCTTGATCGCAAATATCGCAGTACAGCGGATCGCAGCTGCTTCTGACCATATAATTGCACTAACTGCAGTCTAGTTGATCACAACTACTGCAATCAAGATTTGTTGTTTCCGATTTGCTGAAACTATTACTTACGGATACCTCTGAAAATCGCATCAATACAAAATCTGATGATAGTGTTGCTGGGATGCTCGGTCCGCGACAAAAGATTTAGTGAAAAATATCCATCAAAATTGTTGCTGGATGTTCGATCTGCAACCTGGCTTGATCCAGTTTCGTTTTCAATCGCTGCAGTCCAGCTGATCGAAGCTGCAGCAGACCAGCCAATTACCGTTACTGCAGTCTAGTTGATCGCAACTGCTGCAGTCCAGCCAATTACCAGCGAGTTTGTTGTATGTCGAAGTCAATACTGTCATGACCGCAAGGGTGCCAAGTTGCTTACATCTCTAGGTGCTTGAATACCCAAGAGAAAACCTTCGGAAAAGTGTGTCAGAAAAGCCTTCTAAGGTGCAGCAAAACCATGGTGAAAGGTCCATAAAGAAACAACAACGGTTGTATAAGAAAATTCAACGGTTTCTTAAACCGTTACAACAGCCGTTACAAGGAAGAAAATGCAACAACTGCGATTAAAAATATCACATTTCTGAAAGCCGTTGCAAGAAGCTTCATAGCAAAATAACATTTTCTGAAAACACTGTCACCAAATGTTTGCGGAAACATCACAGTTCGGGTAAAAGTGTCGCAAAAAAAAAAAACGTTTGCGGCCCTAGCCAGCGGCTCATAGTCCAGATCCGTTCACCCACTTCTGATTATTCCTTCACCCATGTCAATTTTTGTTCACCCACATCAAGTTTTATTCACCCTCGTTAAACACTAACACCCACTTCTCAATGTTCGGTTAACCCACTTCAACGGAGGTTTTTCTCACCCACTACAATAAGTTATGCGGGAAAAGCTTCGATGCTCCGTGTTATATCAATGTTCGAGGTTCTTCGAATAAGGACAGTTGATGCTACGTGATACATCAAACTTCGATGTACCGAGCTACATCAAAACTCAATTGTCAGGAAAATTTTAGTGCTTCAAGTAACATCAAAACTTTGATGTAAGGCGTATCTTGACCGTCGGTTCAAATCAGGAGCCGGCGTCAAATTAGAACGGCGGAGACTAGTCGGCTGTGGCGATTAATTGGGGGCGATTAGTTGGAGATGTGATTCAGCGAAACTCGATACAAGATAATTCCATGATCCCGATTCGGCGAAACGCGATGCATCTTAGTAACGTGGCCCTGATCAAATGTAGCGGGGTCAACTTAATTTCACGGCCCTCGGATGATTCCGCCCCACTTCTCTTGCTTTGCGGATATGTACACCCCACTTGGGCTTGGGCTAAAAAATTGTTTCGTTGATATCTTCTACGTCTCACGTCCGAATTGGGTGGTTTTTGGCTCGTTGTGATCGCATTTCAACATCCAACGTCGTGAACTTAAAATTTTACAATTGGAGAATAATATTTTTTGGGTGAAATCAAGACATCAACATATTTGGAGAAAGGCGCTGACTGACCAATTCTTCGATAACTTCTTCTTCGCGCGCCCATACTGAGTGATTCTCGGCCTGTTAAGATCGTATGTCAATTCCCAACATCGTGAAGGAGAAATTTCAATTTTAGGAGAAAATTAAATTTTTAGAAATCTAAATGACAGCACCAGAAACGGTCACATTCACCACCAAAAAAACTGCAGTCCAGTTGATCGAACTGTTGCAGTCCTTTTCCACATAACTATTACAGTCAGTTGATCGAATTGCTATAATCCGGTTTCTAAAGAACAAGCTGCCAGCTTGATCGAATCTCATGATCCTTTGTAATTACTACAGTCCAGGTTGGTCGAACTGTTGAAGTCTGATTTTCCCCAAAACTGTTTCAATACAGTTTTCCTCACCATTGCTTCAGTCCAGTTTTATGCATAACTGTTACAGTACAGCTAATCGAAGATGCAAAAATACAGTTCTGTGGCAACTGTCTCGATTCCATTTTGGACTTAACTTGTGCATTCCAGTCTCACAGACAAATCAATTACTAAGTCAAGACGAAACGCTAAGGCAACTATACTAATCATCGTCGTTGGAAAACAACGTCATAGCCAGTAGGCATCCTGATCACTTCATAAACGAAGTCGCAGTAACCTTTTCAATATGGTAAGTATACAATTTATATTTTTCTTATTTTTTTATTTTTTTTCTTTTCATATATATTCATGCATATTCTTGTTCAATAAGACACCTTTAATGTGGCAAGCATTTTTATCAACGAGGGGATGCACACATTTCAATTCTGCGCACATCTGGAATAGTGAGATTGGCCCCCCGTGCGAATTCCAGATAGCAGACATCTTCAAAATTCCATGCACGAGAAAAATGCAGCAAGGAAGTGCACCCTTGTGCGAGCATTGAGCAGCATGACAATTACTATCTACTAGGGGCGAGTTGCATATCACTTCAACGTGACTGACTATCACTTGGGGCGAGATATGTGACACCTTATGGTTTGAAATGACTCCTTTGGGGAAGACTGCGTAAACACTCTATACGATTGGGGGCAAATTACATAGCACCTAAATGCAATGTGAAGTTCAGCTTCCGAAAATCGGAACTTCAGGTAACCCGAACTTCTTAATCCTCCAACTAATTGCAGGATTAAGAGGGGGCGAGCATACACTATAATATTTTTACGCAATTATTACAATCAGTAATGTTAAACTTCCATAGTTATATTGATTGAATTATTGTACTCCAGTTCAAAAGCAACTGCTGCACTCGGTTGGACGCAACCGATACAGTCCAGTTTCCTGCGAATTCTGTACTCAGTTGGACGCAACTGATGCGGTCTGGTGACACTTAGTTTGACGCAACTGATATTGTCTAGTTTTATTTATAACTTTTACACCTATGTTTATCGAACTATTTGAGTCCAGTCCCTCAGCAGCTGTTGCATTCCAGATAATCATTGCTGCTGCAGTGTAGCTTTATTCGTTGCTGCTGCAGTCCAGCTGATCACAGCTGATGCAGTCCAGCTATGCTATCATTTCCTGCAGTCCAGCTGAACCCAGCTGCTGCAGCAGAACTTTGTTCGTTGCTGCTGCATTCCAGCTGATCGCAGCTGATGCAGTTCGGCTATGCCCGCAGTTCCTGCAGTCCATCTAAACGCGGCTGCTGCAGTGGAACTTTGTTCGTTGCTGCTGCATTCTAACTGATCACAGCTGATGCAGTCCATCCATGCTCGCAGTTCATGCAGTCTAGCTGAACGCATCTGCTGCAGAGGAACTTTGTTCATTGCTGCTGCATTCCAGATGATCGCAGCTGATGCAGTCCAGCCATGCTCGCAGTTCTTGCAGTCCAGCTGAGAGCAGATGCTGCAGCGGAACTTTGTTCGTTGCTGCTGTATTCCAGCTGATCGCAGCTGATGCAGTCCATCCTTTCGCAGATTCTAGATCCAATTAACGCGCACTGCTGCAGTGGAACATTGTTCGTTGCTGCTGCATTTCAGTTGATCGCAGCTGATGTAGTGGAACCTTGCTCGTTGCTGCTGCATTTTAGTTGATCGCAGCTGCTGCATTTAAGTTGGTATCAGAGCTAGGGCCGTGTGTGAGTAGGCCCAACAGTCACCACACAATGTAGGTCCACGTGTTAGACCCAATGAGGCTACACGTGAGGGAGCGTGTTGAGGATAATAGTCCCACACTGTTAATGTTGTTATAAACGTGTAATTATGTTAAGAATATCTAGGGCAAATCCCGTTTATTACTGGGATGCCCTTGTGTCTAGCTCTACAAATAGAGGCTCTAATATTAGTCTAATATACACATCTAATAAAATTTTCTCCCCTTCTTCGTCTCTACTTTGTGTCTCTCCTTCTCTATTTTCTCTATTTACAATACGTTATCATCACGCTTTACACTTGGCGAGAATGGGCGAGCATGTTTGATCAGAAGATTGATCGTCTTTAACAAACGAAGAAAGAAAAAAAAGAAACGCTCAGCCATATAAACAAGCTTTGCTCTTATGACTTTCTTTAATTTATTTTATGTTTGTATTACTAGTCACGATTTTTGATATACAATATACATGGTTTTTCCAATGCTTAACAGTTCTTTTTGTTTCCATGTTTTTGTTCCAGCATCACGTGAATCATTGATGATGACGGCGTGTACAGATGCTCAACTGGTTATAAGTGGAAACTTAATTTCCCACATACCATTATATATTTAACTTTACTTTATTCGATTAGATTAATTATTTTATATATTATGCTTTTATATATATGTAAAGTAATAATTCTATTATAGGGTACATAATTGATATTATCATATTCGATTATGTATGGGTGATCAACTTTGTAATTGATTTTCCTTTCTTCTCTTATCCCTTTTTCATAGAGAAAGAAAAAATAAATAAAAATCCATTGAAAGATGGTCTACCGTTTTTATTATTATCGTGAAACTGTAATCCCCAAAAACTGGTATTTTTTCTCTATTTTTCAGTGAGAAAGAAAAAAAAATCATTAAAGTTGGTTTACAATTTCTATTCCCCTAATGAAACTGTAATCACCATTTTTTTTTGGTATTATCGCAATTCGATTACCTTCATGGTAATAATTCACATGCATGGTTGAAAAACATCCGTCCAATTAAGTTTGGTATCTTCGTCTATTTGATGAAGATCATGTGATTTTTCTGATTGGTTTCTATTTATTTATTTCTAAAGAAACCATCTATCAACCACGAAGTGGATTTTCCCTGTGCGATGACTAAGATTTTTTTTCCTTTTTGTCGATGCAATTTTGGTGTATCGTATATACCAAAGGGTATTGGTTTTCTCCATCAATTCCGAGGAAGGAGATGTTAAACTTGGCATTCTAAGAAATTTGACGACAATCGTTTACAAACCATTACCGATTATGGTTTTATTTTTCTACTAATAAAACATTGATTTCCATTTCTTACGGGAAAACCATGGATTCACAAAAATAATATAAGCCATTTGATTTGGTTTTTCCCTATCGGTCCTACAGGGATATATAAAGTATCGTTATTATGATATTCACAATTGCAAACACCTAGATGAATTGTTGTATTCTTAAGGGATATTGAGCATTATTTTTCTCATGGTAAATCTCTAAAATTTTAAAATAATTCCACTTGTAGTTGGAATTGGACACCAAAGATCAAAGGGTGCGCACCCGACTTGTTAGTTTATATATATTTAGTCCTTGAGTGACTTAATTGATCTTTCTATAAATTTCTTTTGCTAACATATATAAGTGTCCATAATTTTATCCTTATTTTATTTTATTTTGGAGAGTTTGCATATTTTATATGTTTTTGTATCAATTAATTTTGGGTTCCAAACGTAATCCATGGTTGATGTTAAATATGTGTGTCTATTAAGACTACATTTTTTTTATATCGAAAGACATATTTTGTAGTAAGTATATGTCTCGAATTAATCGGATAATACTTTACGTAACTTGTTTTTCGATTTTATGAGATGAAAATATATTCGCCATAATCAGGGGGAGATTATATACTACCAGTAAAAGTTGGTGTTAATTTACTTCAATGTTATATCAGTTTCTCTCCCATCATGATCAAATTGAAAAAGGCTGTTATTGATTAGGCGTAAAATGTCTCATTTGCTTTTATATAATCTTTTGCCTCTATAAGAGGAAATACAGTCACATCTAGCAGATAAGTACCGTTCTATAAGAGGTTACTGGTAGTTCTCCAATTGAGTCTACCAATTTATGATTCACGTTCTCAAATTTAATATCTTCTCACTTGATAATGATGAGATTATAATGCCCGCGGGCGCTGGTACCAGTTGATTGATTTTTTTTTTATTTTTTCATGATATGCATACACTTGAAAATTTTGTGGGATCGTGAAAAGCTAAATATGGTCGAATATTCATTTAAAGTAGCTACTATAATAAATGATGGTGGTTGTGAACCCATTTGTAGAGGAATATCGACAAATGTGATTGGTTGGCATACAATCCAAATTAGATTGGATTAATTTCTCGATTGATGCAATTTTGGATCCAAACTTAACACCTTAAACATGCCAAGCCTATTAATTATAGGTAGGTGTAGTGATATTGCGTCTTCATATGAGAAATATTTTCGTTGTAAAAACGATTTGAGGGTTTTATTTTTTCTCAAACCCTATGATTGGTTTAATAATTGTTCTCTTTATATGATGCATTTGGCGTGGTAGTCTTTGAATGACTCGTATGTATCCAGAGACCATATTCGTATTTGTAATTCTTGTAGGATTCAAATTATATTCAGACAGCCACCTGACTCGATTTTGTCAATTTTAACAATCCTTTATGTGTTTTAAGAAATTTGGTACACAACCAAAAATCCAGATTAATTAGTTGATGATTTCAACGTTATAGGTCTCTTTAGGAGTCCTTAAAAACACTAAAATCCACGCTTTGGCAGCATACATTCTATTATTTTTCTTTCTTAAATCTGCAGTTAGAATTATGCTAGCTTAAGCTCGTCTTTGAGATAGACTAGAGTTATTTTTTTTTGATGATTCTCTACTGTAAAACTCATATTGTTGGGTTAGCATCCATATTTTTGTCAACAATTGTACTCTTTTTCCTTCATTCAGGTTTTGTCCCATGTGGTTTTCCTGACTAGGTTTTAACGAGGCAACATCTTGTTGATGTTTAATTATTATTTATTTTTTATGTTGATATTTGTGCTCTTTTTCCTTGGTCCATATTTTTTTCCCATTGGGTTTTACTGGCAAGGTTTTAGTAAGGCAATTTAGTTCAACGTGGTGGTCATCCAAGGGGGAGTTATATCAAATTTTGGATATTTGGTGGATTCCCACCATTAACTAGGTCATTTTGTTAGACCACAATCTCCTATGAATTTGGATATTATTCTAATCCATATATGGTATGATCACAACTTTTGTTCACCTATGCAACTGTAACTAAATATTGGCACTTTTTTGAAGAAATTACATCCACTACTTCCGCAAATCATCTTCGAGAAGCTAACAATCCAAGAAGCAAGTCCTCAATGTATTTAAAGAAGCGTGAAGACTCGAGAACACTACCATTAGAAGACTAACACAAAAGAAGACTTCATCAACTTAGAAATTTCTCACGAAAGCATTGCTATCTCCAGCATTTAAGAAATTCGTTCACCGAAATTGGGAAGTCTCGACTCAAAGATTTGCAAGCCAATAATTTATTGAAGTACTCATCAGGGGGAGTGCCATCATCAAATTAAGGTGCATTCACTGGACTTTATCGAGTTGTACTCTTTTCCTTCGTCAAGGTTTTGTCCCAATGGGTTTTCCTTGTCAAGGTTTTAACGAGGCAACATTTGTGTGTCCAACAATTTTTCGAGTCTTTACATGCTTATGCAATTTCAGGTTTTTCTCTTTTGAGTTTTCCTGGTCCGTTTGTAATTAGCTTAGACACAATGTCATCAGGGGGAGTGTTATAAACGTGTAATTATGTTAAGAATATCTAGGGAAAATCCCGTTTATTACTGGGATGCCCTTGTTTCTAGCTCTATAAATAGAGGCTCTAATGTTAGTCTAATATACACATCTAATAAGATTTTCTCCCCTTCTTCGTCTCTACTTTGTGTCTCTCCTTCTCTATTTTCTCTGTTTACAATAAATGTCCCCTTAATAAACTTAAAATATAATATGGAAGGGCCTCTGCACTCAATGCCAATTGTTTGTGAGTTGGATGCCCGTATTGTAATATGTTATCAAGCCCTGTATGAGACGTGAGACCCAGTAAGACCCAAGAAGGCAGGGCAACCATACAGAGGTCCTTATAAGGTGTGGAGCTACTCCACTTGTTGCCAATTGGTTTTGAGTTGGATGTCCGCAGATTTTAATTTGGTATCAGAGCAAAGTACGGGAGGAGTTCATCACAAGTCTTAGTTGTAGCACTCATTTACCATAATTAGAGGCACAAGCCAGGTACTACGCTGAATCACATCATTTCTAATAAATGTTAACAGAAGTACAAGAACCAACAAAATCCCTGTGTTGGCGACAGTGGCGGAGCCAGAGATTTGGAAAGGGGGGGTAAAAATTTTTTTGCCGAACAATGAGTTTGATGCGGCCGTAGGCGGCAAATTTTTTTTTTAGGCGATTTAGCACCTAGGCAACAAAATCTTTCCTCGTTTAAGCCTTTGATGACTAGTTTGGTTAGACATTTAGGACGCTGGGCGCTTGGTCTATTAACATAAGAAACTGTTTTCTTTTTACCTTTTCTTGTCTTGTGAAATTGTTTGCATTCACACATTCAATTTCAGCTAAAGAAGAAACTAAATCGATAAACTGTCTGTCTCTCCTGTACTTTGTCTTTTTTTTTTTTTTAAGCATTACTTTGTCTTTGTTGCTCTTATCTCACTTACTACTCTTTTCTCTTTACCTTTTCTTTTTCGTTGTTTATTGCTTTCACAATTTGCAAAGGGTTGACTAAAAATCAGACGCATGGTTGATTAAAAAGATGACGGGTGGGCTAAATCATCCGACCTGGTGGACTAAATCATAATTTTTAATTTTTATAAGGGCAAATTACTACTCAGGTAAGGTTTTGGAATAAAAGGGGGCCACAGCCCGGGTTAGCCTACCCTTCCTTCCGCCCCTGGTTGGCGAATACTTAGTCTTAATGAGAGAAGATATTCTGCACTATAATAAGATTGCTTCACTGGATAAAGATTAGATGCAATCTTGTGATTAGCCATGTCCCTTCCATGTGTCACCAACAGTTATTCCATAACCATGTGAATGATCTACAGCTGACTACATCTACTCCTTTAAACTCCTAAGCCATGCGAGGCCATGCGTCGCGCGATGAGAATACCCACCCTTGGGTGAGCATCACCGCCCCCTTGAAATTTCTCAATTCCACTTTTCCTCAAATACTATTAATGTAACAGTGAATACCGGTCACGATCCTCTCTCCTTATTTTTCTATGCAACTTTATCTTTTAACATAAACAGTTATCTCCTTCCCATAATAGTTATCTTCATCCATTAGCAGTTATCTTTATCTTCTACATTGAATTTTCTCAACCTTCTTCTTATTTTCTGCCCGGATTTTAATTTATTTTAAGATCCGGGTAGAATTACTTATGTAATATATATTTAAATAAAACAAATTGCATTATAGCAATTGATATTGTCACTACACCATATTTTGCGTTTTGTGACACATTATTTCAGTCACGAAATGGGGTTGTGACGTTCACGGACCGTTACAACCAGGTGTGTAACAAATTTTCGTAACCAACATGTTGCCGTCACTAATATGAGGTTGTGACACATTTCGTGACACTCATGTGTCTGTCACGAATTTAAATTTCGTGACTGGTGTTAGACCGTTTCGAATTTTTTTTTTTACGGTTACAAATACATTGACTTAGTCTACGTTGACCGACTACAATGTGCTGGTAAAATTTTAGTAACCAAGATTTTTCCGTCACTAAATTTTTACCAAGGTCACTAACATTTGACCAGGTCAACGTTGACTGACTCCTACTATCCTGGTAAAAAATTAGTGACACTTGTGTGCCATTATTTAATCCTTTTGTTACAAAAAAAAAGTCAGTCTTTATTGACCTGGTCAATATTAATGTTTCCATCCCTTTCATTTTACCCTGCAGGTACCCTATCCCATGGAATTGTTACAATGCAATCCAATTCCAACATTTCACATAAGAAGTCATTCAATATAATTTAACATTCATTCCAACATTCAAAAGAAGTCATTCAACCAATTTCTGTTGTGTTCATGAGCCATAACTTCTAAGTATACATAAATGCTACATGATACTTGGGTTCATGTTGAGTTTAACACAAATAACTCTTTTATCACTCCATAAATGCTAAGGAAGAGAAATCTCAGATGATATGAATAAGCATATTGTGAGCATTACCTTAGCCATTTATTATTAAGCCAACAAGACTTTGTTCTTCTTCTTACTAATCACTGCGTCGTCTCCGGCCGCCATTCTTTTACGAAAAGTAAATACAAGAATTTCTCAGATCTCAGAAGCGTAGATAACATAAAAGAAGAAAGACATCACAAAATAGCAAAAAAGCATAGGCTTATGGCTGAGTTATCCACATCATTTCCAAAAAGATAGATAGACGTATCCTTCTAATCATATCGGATGTAGGCTTTTGGATGAACCACATAGCCTCCAATTCCGACTTCTTGAAAGGTCCTAGCAAACCCGTTAACTTTTATGGTCGGTGCAGTTGGCATTACTATGAGGTCCACCAACACTTTTGCATGATTTTCAGCTACTGTGTGTGCCATGAGCCATACGTGAAGATTCACCAGTACAAAGTCGACCAACAACAACAGTCTCTTCATCCATGTTCAACAATGAACATTTGGCTCCTTCACGGGCACCTGCTGACCGAGCTAGTGATGTCTCAACTTCATGTGGAAGAGCCTGAGCAGGTGAACTATTCTGACCAGCTGAAGTAGTAGGTGAAAACGCAGAATGTGCAATATCGAAGTGGTTCGAGCCAATATATGATGCTTGTCCAGATTGGATGTCTTGCACAACCTTAAATAAGGATCCAAAGCTGGTAAGTAGAATTTCCATCTTGCCATTTATCTCCTTCACCTCATGTTTGACTTCTCCATCTTTGCACTTCAATTCAGCAACTTTGGCACGTGCATGAGCAGAATAATCATATTGTGTACGAGAAATAGGACCGACAGCACGAACTCTTCCCCTAGAATCCTTTCCAAATGCTTTAATTAATGCATCCATTTCATCTACTGGTTCACCAGCACCTAGTTTTTCATTGATATCTTCTTGCGCCTTCTTAAGGTCATCCTGAAATGTAGAGCACATTTTGTGAAATAAAGCATTAGTATGAGGTCAATGGTACTTTACCATAATATGTAAACAGAAATAAAGCATAGCATGACTCACATAGTAGGATTGCGCACTAGGTAGAATTTTCCCACCCTCTTGTGTATGAGCTTTAATCCACACATCAGATGGAGTGATCTCAACTCCAGGATTTTCGCTCTCCTAATTTTACAAATACGATAAGTAGGATCAATCAATCGAGTACATTTAAGTTCAAAGACATTTAAGATATGAGGGAATGAGAATGTATGTTCAGGTGATATACGTACCAGTTCAGCTCTTACCAAACTAAGAGGTTTGCGACCAGTAGTACAGGCGTAATCATATCTTTTCCTTTTCTTCTTATGCTCTGCTCTACTTTTCTGTTGGGCTTCCTCTTTTTCATTCTCACAGAATTTTATCCAGTCCTCTTCTTTTACAGTTGGAGGAACATGAGCGATTCTTTCTTCATGAGTGTTATAAGGATCATAGTAGTCAATTCTCAGCTCCCACTTGAATCTCCTCCATATAGCAGCCATTCCCCTTATACAATTCTGCTTAGAAGTCTCCGGTATTATATATGATTTCTGAAAAAACAAAGCTTCAGTTGTAACAGAAAGTATGAAACAAAGCACTACTTTCACATAAGCAAAAGATCGAAGATTTTACCCGCAATTCATTCCAGACATCCTCTTTGAAGTTATCTGTCACACCCTTCCAGGATTTGAAGGAGACAGGGATAAGATTACGAATCAAATTCCCCTTCCGATGGCCGGCCTTAGTTGCGTTTCTAGAAATAGGAAGTCATTTTCATCTACCAGCACCACTTCTGCTGCCATAGTAACCTGTAAAGTAGCATTAATAAATATGGCAGACATGATTCTAAACTACCAGAAATATTCTAAACTACCAGAAACATTGTAAAGTAGCATTAGCATTAGCAAATATTGTAAAGTAGCATTAGCATTGTAAATCAGTGACACATAACAGTTTCTCCAAGCTCTCATTGTCGATGAAGAGCTGATCGATAACTAGTAGGGATTACTAGCTGATCTACTGCGCATGTTAACCTTTGTTGCGAATGCAATACCAAAAACCATCCCACTTCATCAAGATCCTTTGAATAAAATACTTGAGTCGCTTCAGATGCACGAATAAATGGCTCATCCATCACTCTCTTAGTGCTCTGTAAGAGAACATGTGTGTCAGTTGCACAACCAAAACCACAATATTTACAGAGGAAATAAATATGCAGAAAATCTAAATGTAGTTTTAGCATAAATTAGATGGCGTTAGACTACAATTTACTTACTAGTAAGAAACTCTTAAGATAACATATATATGGTACCTCATCGCGTAACCATAAGAGAAAGCTTTTTGGCCCTTTCGTGGAAGAAAGATTTTCCGACTATTAAAGTTCTCAATAGTTCATGTATAAATCATACTTCCTACAATGAAAGAACATTTCAGAGGCAATTAGATTGACAATACAATAATCAAAAAGCATCTAACAACTTGAAGTTAAGAAGTTGTCCTCTCCCCATTCATCTATTCCCACATACTTAGACATCATAGGCCACCCCGAGCTTGTATCGATATTGTACTTGAGTTAAAGTAATAGTATTTCCATGAAGCAACTCAAAGGCATCTCATCGGCAAACTCATCATCATCATATTGGGTTTTTATGTTATTTAATTTAATAGCAGCATACAGTGGTGTCTTTTCCTTAGAACATGAAGGATATAAAGGTTCTCTAGCACGCTCATAAAAATATCTTTTTTTCTTGCTACTAGTCTCCTCGTGAACCCTACTGTGTACGCCAACATTCTCATCTACACTACAAGCGGGATTAACGTTCTCAGCAAAATCTTCTACATTGTCCTCAGCAAATACTTCTACATTGTCAGCTGAATTTCCTAGATCGTCTCAATTCCTACGTTGTCAACTGCAACTCCTACATTATCACTTCTGGGTTTACCTTCATGCGACTTCTCCCCATGGAAACGCCATTAATGTATAGGTGAACAGAAAAATTAGGAATACCATTCTTGACCAAATGATAATCAATTTCACCAAGAGACAGAGGTACTTTACCATTCTTACAACTATTACAAGGACATGAGAACTTAGTTCTTCCACCAGCATTTTCACGCACAAACTCTATAAATGATCTTACACCTTCTAAGTATTGAACAGAAGTACGCGCACATTTCATCCATCCTTTATCAACCATTGATACCTAAATGATATCTATGTTATTAACATTTAAGGAAAAGTAATAACTACAAATGTAATAACTAAATGATATCAATCAACCAAATAAAATAACTTAGTCCTAGTGGGTATCAGGTACAACGTAACTAAATGATATCAATCAACCAAATAAAATAACTTAGCGAAGTTGCCCGAAGCCCTGTAAGTTAGCGACAGAAACATCCCTTCAAAGAAGAGAGAATGAGCTACAAGTAGCTTTTGAGAATAACCACTAGGACTGTTATCATGTTGCTTACTGAGAATCAGTCAATATCAAAACAAAACTTCCTAACTTAGGTCATTTAAACTTAAAAGACTACCTTAACATGAAACTAAAGTTCAATCCATTCATAATAGTAAAACAGATCAACTTATAGAATATAATCAACACGTTTCCTATCTGCGGCAACTCAAACAAAACTACAATAAGCAATATAAGTCATCTAAGCCCATACAAACTGGAATTTAGGTGCTAAAAAAAGAAGGATTTCTAAATGAGCTGGTGCACTCATTATCCTATGAGCGAAGCAATTGCTTTGTTCTTAAGCAACAGACTTACTCATAGGATAAAGAGTGCTTCATATCTCATCAAACCTTCAAAGAATATACAAGACTTTAGCAATGAATATTACAATTCAATGGGGACATTCATCAGTGTACCTTTATTAGTCCTAGTGGGTATAGGGTTGCCGAAGCCCTGTAAGTTAGCGACAGAAACATCCCCTCAAATAAGAGAGAATGAGCTACAAGTAGCTTTTGTAAATCACCACTAGGACTGTTATCATCATGCTCACAGAGAAGTAAAAGTTCATTTAAACTTAAAAAACTACCTTAACATGAAGTAAAAGTTCAATTCATGATGAGCATATTTATGGAACATACAAACTGGAATTTAGGTTACTACCTTAACAGATTCCTTAACCGCTACGTCTTTTCAGTTTGGCTCTTGACAAAAGGATCCTCTCCTGGCTCTGCAAATACCAAAGATACAGAACAACATTAGCTAACCAATTGAAGCTCATTATGACACTTAATGAAAAAATCTTCAGATAATAGTAAAACATAGCAACTTAACGAATATAATCAACATGTTTCCTAGCTGTGAAAACTGGAATCTAGAGGATAGAGACTGCTCTAGATCTCATCAAACATTCCAAGAATACATAAGACTTTAGCAAGGAGTATTACAATGTAATGCATACTGTTGTTAGACATGGTGTAGCATAAGCCCATACAATCTGGAATCTAGAGAGTGCTGGTGCACTCTCTTTCGTATGAGAGAATCAATTTCTTTTCTTTAGCAATTGACTTACTCATACAAAAGAGAGTGCTCTAGCTCTCATCAAACATTTCAATTCAATGGGCACATTCATCAGTATACCTTTATCAGGTAGCACTCTGCCTAGTCAACTTACTATGCTTCTAAGGAAAAACAAAAACTACACCATGTCTAGAGCACTCTGCCTAGTCAACTTACTATACTTCTATGATATTTACAAACATGGTGTTGCTATTATAAACACACTTCAATCATCAAAAAGATACAGAACTGAGACATGAAACCCTGAAATCACAAAAAAAAAAAAAAAAAAAATTCGAAATTAACATAAAACCCTAAAATCAGTTGATAAGAAGAAGATTTATACCTTCAAAATTCTTCAATCTTCAAGTCCTCAAAATTCTCCAAACCCTAACAAGAAAATAGAAGACAAAAATTTCAGTTAGATTTATATGAAGAAGATTAACAAAACATAACTCATATCAAACAAATCGTTTAATATTCACAGATTAAAGAATGTAAAAAATAAAAATGAAATAAAACAGATCGATTGAAAAAAAATGAAACATATCGTTTTAGATTCATGGATTAACACTTACACAGATCGATGATTGAAATGCGTGGAGAAGATTAAAGATATTTCTGTGATGTATCTCGGCTAAATCGATCGATGATTGAAAGTTCTCTAAACCCTAGTTTTATCGCTTTGAACATACCCAGAGATAGAGAAGATGAAGAGAGAAGAAGGGGATAAGATTTGTGCGGTTTATTCACACGATAGGGGAAACTTGATAGAATGTACACGGTTCTTTCGCACGGTGCTCAGGAGGGTGTTACTGAGTGTTACTCTGCACACGGTTCTTTCGCACGATTTTTTTTCCAGCAGTTACTAATCGTGACACGGGCTGGGCCGTCACTAAACTAGTAAAAATTCGTAACCGAACACGTTGTGTCACTAAATTTTCGTAACTGAAATTTTTGGTCACAAATTCGTGACGGCTACATGTTGGTTACGAATTTTAGTTACTAATAGCTGAATAGGGTGTAGTGTGTAGTATGTTTTTATTTCTGATACGTATGGCAATTCTATGCCATTACGATTTCTCATACCTCCTGGAGGGACTTCGATTTCATTCAATATTTCCTACGATCATCTACGGACGTGATGAACATGGATTACAGAATTCGATGTTGAATTTGGGCATATTACTTCTTTTATGGAAGCATCATATCTTCTGGGAGTGTATCCAACAAAATGGTGATAAACCATTAGAAGATTTCAATTCCTCTGTCGGTTTACATATATTTGGTGCAAATTTTTGTTTTCGATTTTCTTCGTTTCAAAATTATTGTACTAATCATGTATTTCGATTCATGGATGTAATTGAACGTTATGTAATTATACTTTATTAATCAATGAAGTTTGGAGCTTTCATGCTCCTCATTCCTTCAAAAAAAAAAAAACAGTGAATACCGGTTTTTAACAAAAAAAACGAAATGGAAAATAAAAAACAATCTTCGAGGAAACACAAAACGAAAGAAAAAAAATACAATGCGTATTTTTCTTAGGAAACAAAGAGAAACAGGAAGAAAACCTCTTTCTCTTCCTCCCTGATTTCGATCTATTTCTCTATTCACCCTGTTGATTTCTTTTCCTTTTTCTTATAGCAGGTGCAAGATATATACGAGATGCAACTTTAAGCACAAAGATGTGGATTTGCAAGATATGAACGAAGTGTCAATTAGGGTTTGTTCCTTTTCAGGTACAATCTTTGATCAAAGTAAACCCTAACCCTTTTCTTTCTGTATTTTCGTTTCTTGGTATCAATAAACCCTAACCCATGTTTTGTTTTGTAGGTATATTCGATAAACCCTAACCCATGTTTTGTTATCTCCCTTATTAGTTAAACCCGTGTTTCTTATAATCAATTTTCGGTTGTTGGTTATTTTGATGCATAACCAACAATTTTCAGTTGTTGTTATCTCCCTTATCCGGGTGTGTTTCCTTAAGTTACTTCCAATGTCAATCTGTTAACTTTGTGCCAGTTTTCTCATTTTCAGTAATTCTTTTTTTTTTGAAGCATGTCCCTAATGAAAAGGAAAAACACTTTATTTTTTTTAATCTTTTGCAGTATCTCCTTCGGTTATTAGCCACTATTTATTCTGAATTTGGTAAGTTGATGTCTGTGGAGCACAAAAGTTGCAATGTTTATTTATGTTGATTTAGTTGGTGATTTTTCTTTTACTATGCCACTGAATGAAGCATGTCCCTAATGAAAAGGAAAAACATTTTTTTCCTTTTGCAGTATCTCCTTCGGTTATTAGCCACTATTTGTTCTGAATTTGGTAAGTTTAATTCGATGTCTGTGGAGCACAAAAGTTGTAACGTTTATTTATGTTGATTTGCTTAGTAAATTACTTTAACCGTGTAATAGTTGGTGATTTTTCTTTTACTATGCCACTGAATGGTTATAGAAAGGATAACGGGTTCCAAGATGATGGATGCAAGCCATCAAAATTTCGGTCACACAGGGTAGATCCTGTAATTTAATATGAGTATCTTTCTCATAAATTTGCTCGAAAAAATCTTGATGTTAGGCTTTTAGTTCACTACGCTCACGAATGCATCGACATTTAATCACCCCATATTTTCTACTGCCAACCCACAATATTGCAGGAGAGAAATCAATTCCATGTTAAGGGCATTAGTCATTAGATAGTCTGTATATTTAGAGCCGGAGGACAACTGATGTAAAATTTTGTTTCCTTCAAAAAAAAAAATCCATATGTACTAGCACCAGAGGACAGCCTGTGCAAGATTTTGGTTGCTTAGTTTTGGATGACAACCTGATCTATAAAAACTTACATGTTACTATATTGTGTGAAATTGGAGCTGGCTGAAATGCAGCTATATATGTACTTTCGATGGAAATTTCATTGCATTTCCAGCAATATAACTATAGTCATGTAAATATTTTTGAAAAAATCTTCACGACAATTGCTTTTCATGCTCATTTAATGGATTACTAATCTCTTCTTTAATTTACTAATCTCTTATCTGATTTGATCTTTTAGGTGAGAAGGGGATAATGACTGAATAGGCCTGGACGGTACCATCGCAGTTAGCCAAATGGATAGGCTACCTGAATTAAATTTTATTACTCCACTACCAACTCCTTTCTTCTCCTTATCAGGTATGAATTCCATTTCTCTCTGTTTTGCTTGCTTTTGATTTTTTTTTTTTTATGATGATATGTTGCCGCTGATATTGTCGTGAAATCAGAAAATTAAGACATGATTTAGAGTCCGTGAGGTTACTACCTGATCCAGTAGCTGCAAATCCATTATCATTTAGTTTTTCTTTGAAGTGATCATCTACTTAATTACATTCATTGGAAAACATGTTGAATGAGTTGAGTTAACGTTTCCACTTAATAATATTTGATTGCAGGTTTTTTTTTTTACGAGTTTAACATATGTAGGACTCATGTAGTTTGTCCGTGTATACTGCATTACCAGGGATGTACCCATGGATTTCAATAGATTTTAAGTTTGTGTATATATAATGCACACATTGTTAGGGATGCACCCTTGAGTTTTGCTGACTTCTCTTTCTCCAGCAATACGGATACCTCTACTAATTACTTCTTACCTGATTTCTGTTTCTTTTATATTTTCGAATTTCGGGTAACTAGCAGCTTTTTCAACTGACTATTATAGGTTTTGTATTTGGTGAGCTATGCGTACATTGGATCTATGAGTCCTACATACTGTGTTTGTTGATTCAATCAATCACAAGTACATAACGTCTATCTTATTATTTATTTTTGAAGCAAATTTAATTGAATTTTCCATTAGGTAAAATATTTTTATACATTGATTCAGATGGATCAAAATTTGAACTGTGGGTTTTGTAAGTTCAATGACTTTGATGGTAATACGAGTTGCAAGTACCAAGCTTTCCCATGTAGTCTGTTTATTGTTGGTTTTGCTAAACAATGAATTAGAACAGGCCATAATTTGGGTATGCTTGATTCCTGTACTTATGTGAATATCGAAACAGCATGTCCTGCCTTAGGTGATGGATTATTGCTCTCTCATTCTTCACCTCTATCTCATCAACACCATCCTTAGCTTGAATTCGCAGCTACCTCTATTTTTTTTTGACAAATGTTATCCAAATGTTTAATTTTCGGAGAATTTATCTTTTACTTGCATTGAAAGATTAAGTCTCGATATGTAGAGTGTTAAGTCAAATTGAGTCTCTTGATTTCTGGTAAGGTCAACACTCCAGTTCCCGACTCTTGCTAATGTTGTATTGCATTTCGATTTGTTTTATATATGCTAGCATAACTCACAGGTTGTCATGGAGGCCAAGAATATTGACGAAGGAACCGATGCTCTGGTGATGGAGTCCCTATAGCATCATGAGAGAAACAAAAAACCCGCGTGTTCATTATCTCTCGGTTTTGTTTTGTTAAGCACGCAGTATATATATTTGATTGGAATATAGGAAGACTCTAATGCATCAGTGCATTCACTTCACATAAAAGTGAGGTAGTTCTGAATTGGTCTTTTCAGGTCCATCAACAAACTGAAGATAGATAATTCTAATTCAGAATTTAATGTGGACAGATGGCGAAGCCGGCAGAAATTGCAGAAGCCGGCTAGATATTTACATTCATCAACATAAGTCTCTCTTGACATTTTCTTCTTCTTTTGTCTGCACTATTTCATCGTTTATCGGTCTTCCTTTTATCATGTGCACCAAGTTACATAGTGATGTGGTTTGATGTTCGTTTTGAAATTTTCCTTTAAATTACTGAGTACTGACACGGGAATTGGGATGTCATTAATTTTTTATGTTGAATTTGGTTGTTAACATAAATTTCAACAATTTATTACAGTAAGAGAATATAATTTGGGAGGGTTTATTACATAATTTGCATTGATAAGAACTAATGGGTGAAACTGATTTTGAAAATATAGTAGCAATTTTTTTTTTCTACTATATATTTAATCTATTGCCGAGTTGAATCTATTGCATATATGGCTTTGTTTAAGGGGTATTACTTTATATACTGTGCCGCGGGGTTTAAAACACCAATTTGTGAAGTAGTTGGCCAGTGAATAGCGAAGAACATTGTTGCATTCAGATTCTTCAATAATGATTTTGGACAGCGACGAAGAAAAATGTCAGTGAAGTGCCTGCAAAAGTCGCCATGACTATATTATCATCCACCTTGACATGCTCCTCCATCTCCAATAATATCTTTATAACACGTCTCACGAAATGCTTTTTACTAAAGACGAGGTGAAGCCGAGCCACACCAAATAAAAAATCCTAAGCATGCAACGTGCGACTTACCAAATCAAAGATTCTAAGCATGCATCGGACGGGGTAAGGCGAAGCCGAGCCAAACATGCATTGGGACGGGACGAGGCGTAGCCGAGCCAAGCATGCATTGGGACGGGGCGAGGAGAAGCCGAGCAAAACATGCATAGGGACTGGGCAAGGCGAATCTCAGCCACACCAAATTAAAAATCCTAAGCATGCAATGGGACGGGCGAGGCGAAGCCGAGCCACACCTAATCAAAAATCCTAAACCACGAGGCATGGCGAAGCCCCTCGACACCAAATAAAAATGCACGAGGGGGCGAGGGGAAGTCACATCACATCACACCAAACCAAAAATATAGTTAAAAGTAATAAAAAAATTATGATAGATGGTTTTCGGGTCCGCCTGGGCGTAGCACGGGCACAAAATCTAGTTTATATCATTACCAAATGAGAACATAAGAAACCGAGCAATTGCTGATATATATAGATAGTTGAAACATATATAAAACATATACAATCCCAGCAAAGAATACCAGAACATCAAGTACCAAGGAGGAACATGTTACCATAGTAAAGATGATGTCATCAGAGGCACATCAAGACACTATCCAGTCGTATGCTCGTAAAACTGTTTTGCTTCTGTTCCCCAAAATGGCATCCCATTAATTTAACTTATGGTCTTCATCATTGTAGGGTAACAAGTAGTTTAGGGTTTTCATTTGTTCAGGGACGGAGCTAGGAATTTAGTTTGGGGGGACAAATATATATATGTATATTAGTTTAGCCGTAAAAGTAGGCGGTCGAAGGCCGCAAAATTTTTTTAGGCCTTGGTATTTTCCTTCAAATGATGTCACCAAAATATCCAATAAGTTGTTAGATGTTTAGATTTATGGTTGGATTTAATATTTTGATATTTTTCACTTCTTTCCTACATAATTTTGATATTTAAGCAAAGTTTTGTATGATAAGTACCTAATATCAGTAGTTGTTAAAATGTATAGTAAAATATTCAAGGCTCTCTATGTAATATACATAAATATGGGGGAAAATCTATAAACACTTAAATTTTTCAAGCCTAAAATGATAATTATGCAAAGCCTAATTATGAAATTAGGAAATTCTAGGGGACTGCTGTCCCCCTTAGATCATACACAGCTCCGTCCCTGCATTTGTTGTAGGCAAGTCCTGCACTAAATAACAAACGCAACAAATAATTTACCGTACTAAATTTAAAAGAGAAATGTGTGACTATTCAAGGCTATATCAAGGTCATCCGAGCAACTCCCTTTGCCGGTTGGTTTACATAACTAGAAGCTTCTAACTCTGTTTGACACAACTTAGGGATTACAAATAAACATAACATGATCTACTGCATTTAAGAATGAACCAAATGAGCAGTAAATACTTAAAAGATAATTAGCATTCAAGTGATCATACATACTAGATATTTAGGTATGGTTTTGAGGCTTCTGATTAGATAGCATAAAGCCAAATCTCTAAACTACTTGCTAATCAAGTATCAAAAGAACATATCAATGCATAGTTCATCACGCAGAATATAATTTATTTTTCTGTTTTTCACCCTTTTTAATTAAGGTCCCCTCCTGGCACGGCTGGCAGTAATCTCTAACCACATCTCCTTACTAAAGCTGTCATCCTAGCACCACCTTACAACTAGATGAGCCACAAACCAACCTCAATTTCAAAACCAAGCTTACAAAACAGCCTAGAACATATCTACTTCGTACAAAGGTTATATGTGTGTTCATGTATGCAACTTTCCATAAGACTCTACTATTGAGATCTCGTGGAACGAGGACATAACTAAAATTTTAAACAAAGGGAAACCCCGATGTCCTAATTACAAGAAGTATAGACATTAATTTGGAAAATGATTGTAGATACAAAGATGATCAACAAGCCGGTAGAGTCAAATCATAGAAACTTCTAAAAGTGAAGTGTGGTTTGTATTTGTTGATATGGAGACATTCATCAATTCTCGAGTGAATATGGGGAATGAAAATATGGTTCAAGCCAACGGAAGAGGTACAATTTGTGTGCAAACTAGCAAAGGAAGATAATACATTGGAGATGTGTTGTATGACCCCGATTTGGCACAAAATGAGAGTTTTGCATTAGTTGCTCATCTTGAAAACATTAATGTTGTGAATTTTATGGCTTCCCAAAGAGGTTGGTTACTAATCAACTTGATGTGAAATCAGCGTTTTTGGATTGAGAACTTCAAGAAGAGGTCTACATAGAACAACCACAAGGTTTTGTAAGTAAAAGAGAAGAAGACAAGATATACAAGTTGAAGAAAACATTGTATGGCCTAAAGCAACCACCAAGAACTTGGTATAGTGAGTTAGATGGGTTTTTCAAAGTGCAAAATTTCAGCAAAAGAATGAGTGAATTTACACTATATGTGAAGACACAGGGTAGATATGTTCATATTGTTGCTTTATATGTTGATGACTTAATTTTTACTGGTATTGATGTTCATATGATTGCGCAATCCAAGATAGAAATGATGATGAAACATGAAATGAGTGACATGGGATTACTCGATCAAATACTTCCTTGTCATTGAAGTACATCAAATTGAAGCTGGATTGTTCATTTACCAAAGCAAGTATGACGAAAAAATTATTGAAGAAGTTTGATATGCTTGGTTGCAATACAACATCAATACCACTTATAGTGAATGAGAAACTTAAGAAAGACGATGGATGAAGAAAGGTTGGTGATCGAGACTTACTATAAAGGACTTATTGGGAACTTGTTCTATACCTTACACACACAAGACCAAATATCATATTTTCTACAAGTATGCTTTATATGTTTATAACTTCACTTAGTCATCTACATTTTAGAGAGGCAAAAAGGTTTCTAAGGTATATACCAGGAATCATAGATTTTGGACATGTATTCTAGGAATTCGGATGTCAAATTGTTTGGCTATTGTAATAGCAACTTGAGTTGTTATATTGATAACATGAAGAGTGCATCTGGGTATTTTTTTTTCTCTTGGTTTGATCGAGTATATTCTCTTAGAAATCAGAAAAGCAACAAAACGTGGCTCAATCTACAACGGAAGCGGAGTATATTTCAGAATGAGTAGCTACTTATCATGTGGTATGGTTGAGAAGAAGAAGACATTCAAAATAAGTAAGAAGGAAGGATTGCAATTTCTGCGACAACAAATCAGCAATTGCTATGTCCAAAAATTCAGTTGAGAATTATAGAGCAAATAACATCAAGATCAAGTATCACTTCATTTAGGAAGTTGTCGAAGAAGGTGAGATTCAACTCAACCAATGCAAGACATAAGACCAATTAGTAGACATATTCACCAAGCTAGGCTCTTCCAAAGGGAAAATTTTAGAATTTCTATTTAGGAGTTGGAGAACATCACATTAAGGAGTAGATTGATAGTTAATCATGTTAATGTAATGTAATATGAGTGTAAGTTAATAATAAGTATTGCTACCTTAGTTAGTGCAAGGGGGAGCATATTTCGCATATATCTTTGGTATTAGGTATCATGTAAGCCTGATATAAAAGAAAGAGAAAATAAGACAATCTAATTAGAATTAAATAGAAGAGGTAGAAAAGACCCTTAAGCCCTCATCCCCATTCAACAGATCCTTGTCAAAGTCTTACTAAACCCATTCAAATATCCAACTTGATAGCAATATAGATCGTGTTTGCTATCGTATGTTTGCCATTGTGAAGGGATCTACTAAAAAGTGAACATGTTGTGGCTACTTGATACCTAGATCACTGACGGACTTACGAGGGGTTGATAATTGGAGTTTCATTTGTAACCTAGTATGAAGCCTTGCGAGATTTGGGTATACCCAAATTAATTGAGGTATACCTACTAAGACAAAATTCGGATCATTATGAATTAAAACACAACACCCCTTAACCATTTATTTTCAAAATGGTTAATATATCATTGATTAATTAACACTAATAATGTGTTTAGGTTAGTTAATTTATAACCCCCAATTGGGAGACATTAAATCTAATTGGGGGATATAAATTACTTCCCCCAACCCATGGTGTCTACTAAGGGGTGACCTTTTGGTATGAAAATACTAAGATACCCTTTGGTTAATTAAAAAACATTATGAAAAGACTATACTACCTTTTCCCCTAAAACATAAAATCAAATAACCAAATCATATATCCCCCATTTACACCATCAGTTCCGGCAGTAGGGTAAGTTTTTGAAAAAAATAAATAATTGTTCCATCTTCAGTTTCTCAAGAGCCCAATCGAAGTCAAAATCGGTTGCTCAACAAAAAATGCAACAAAGGATTTCTTTAATTGCTCAAGAGCAAGAAGAAGAAGAACAAGAGGCTTCGTACGATCAACTTCTCGTAAACATGGCTTCCGTTTGAACTGTTTTATAAGTGTTTGAATCGATTTATAGCAGTGGGTTTGGGTTAGAATCGTCAGAATCGCGAAACCTAACTCAAACAGTTGAGTTTCAGAGAGTATCGACATTGATTTTTGTATGAATACAATGATGTTTTCAAACCCAGAGTCATCTGAAAACTGATATTTATGTACCGTCTATGAAATTAGGTGGAATACTATGCCGGTAGAAGGTTACGACATTGGTTTACATTTATTCGAGTATGCCGGTAGTGATTATTTTGTATCCAGGAAACCCCTAGAATTTTTTATCACTACCGCATGAATGTTAGGTTACCTTGAGTGTCGTTACTTAGTTACGGCATAAATTTGATTTTTTTTGTCTGTGCCGGTAGTTCTCTTTTAGTATCCAGGAACATCTTAGGAGTTACCGGAAGTGATGAAGACATGCCGGTAGTGATGAAGACCATGCCGGAATTGATGAAAGCCATGCCGGAAAATAGTGTTGGCATGCTTGGTAACTAACATTCAATGTCGTAACTAAGTGCCGGCATGCTCGATAGAAATCTATCAATGCCGGTAGTCAAGTGCATTTTTTTTCAAGTTTCTGGATACTTTACATCATGTGCCGGCTTAGAAATTCAAGCAACATACCATGCCGGTAGCAGTGGACTAAAAATCAGAAAAAAAATTCAAAGAAGATTGAAATTCAATTTTTTCGTAGAAAAAAATCCCCCCCGGACCCCCCGGGTAAAAAACAACTTTTGTACCGGCATAGTTCTTTGGTTGAATACTATGTCGGCTTGAATTTCAAAATGGGGGATAAGCTCGGTGCCGGCATGGACGTGGTATGAATACCATGTCGGTATCGCTGCTTCCGGCATTGTATTCATACCACGTCCATGCTGGCACCAAGCGTTTTCAGCTGCAAAAATGGTGGATTCAGAGAAAAAAATAATCAAATTTCCAACCTCTTAGCAGCAATTCTCTCTTTATAATCATCCTCCATTTTCACCAAAAAAAGTTTCCTCTCAATTTTTTTCCCTCCTTCTACTCTCACCTCACTCACCCAAATACAAATAAAAATATACACTAATCTTTTATCAAATAATCTTATGATTTTCCTAATTATAATTAATCACTAATCCGAATTAGTGAGGGGTAGATTAGGTATTAAAAAATATTTAGATAAGGGGTGACCCTGAAATGATATTTGGATCCCTTTTTTGTCCTTTTTCTATATCCCACAATTAGTTTTACTATCCCCAATTGCGTGTTCTTAATTTAGTTAGTTCATTAGTTGAATTAAAATTCTGAAATTAGGTATTATTTGGATTAAACTCATGGATTACGTGTTATGGTTTTTTAGGATTTTTTTGTTTTTTTGTTTTTTTGTTTTTTTTTTTTGTTGTAACGGAAATGAAACCACACTAGCCAAACAGGATTGCAAAGTTTCCGAGTGATTTTATACACAAAATTATAGAAGGAATCAACATTTTCAATCTGAAAGTATGAAAAGTCGGCAAGTTCGATAAAAAACTACCCTGCCGACTATAGGATTTTTGACACACATAGAAAGGTGTTTAGAAATGCATCATTAGTCAACAAGGTATTAATTTCATAACCTGCCTACTAAACTATAGTCGGCATTGGCAAGGTACGTATTAATTTCATAATCTGCCGACTATAATATAGTCGAAAAGGTATGGGGATGGATACCGTGACGACCCTGTAACTGCTAATTTCAGAGATGAAAAGTGGTCACGGTATTCAACCTTATACCCTGCCGACTATATTTTTGATCTGACTATAGTCGGCAAGGTTGACAAAAAAAATACCCTGCCGATTTTTGATCTGTTTTGATTCTTCGTTTTTTTTTTTTTTGATTGCATCATTTATAGTTAGAGTTTTGAAGAAAGATTTTGATTTTTTTTAATATGTTTTAGTCGGCATGGTTGTTTTATCGTATTAATAGTGTGGGCAATTTGATCTTTTTAACACCTTTTAGACACCCCTTAGCACACTAGTTTGGATAGGTTTAAATTTTGTTTATCCCAATTAATCCGGGTATACCCCAATTTGGCCAGGGATTGAAACCATCTCTATTGTTATTTATGATTTAGGGCATATGACATGGTCATCCAGATACATCTGAGTATGGCAGAGTTCTTGAATCTTGATAGAAGTTTTAATTTTTAGGGGTTTAGTTGAATTATGGTAATCCTAAAATGATTAAGGAGGTATTCATCTTATAGCCTTGTAATTAATCACTTCTTTTTATTTTTTCAATCTTAAGTTTTACACCTTATGTTTAGTACTCTAAAATTTTTTTACCTTGGTACATTTCAATATGCGGCTCATTTTAAATAGTTGTGGCATCGTTCTGCCGTTTTGGGGACATCGGTAAATTAGCCTCGCTGAAAGAAAAATTCTGAGTACATACCAATGTGAATCTATCTGGCTTAGGTTATCTTGTGGGTACGCCATCTTTACTAAATACTACTAACAAGGGAAAAAATCAGTAAATGATCGATCACAAATTAGAACATCTTCTGGATCCTGTTGAATATTCAACACCAACTTAGTCAAGTGTTCACACCTATCTAGATTAACCTAGAAATATCTAGGATGTCTAGAGTCAATGTTAGACAATTAACATGTGTAAAATGAGTGTTCTAGAGTTAGACAAATAAAATAAGAATACTAGATTGTCTAGTAGTTGGTTTGGTGGAAGCCTCCATGGTAGGTAAGCTTCCATAGGCATAGTTGTTAGCCTCCATATGCATAGTTCTCTTCCTATTTTTGTAGCCTATAAATAGGCATGTTGTATTCATTTGTAAGTAAGGTATCAAGAATCAATCAATACAAAGTTCAAGTTACAAAATCCTTGCTTCCACCCTTCACTACTAGAGCTCTAGGAGCTCTATACGAGCAACACCACGATGCTCGTATATTTCAAAAAAAATATTATCAAGGTTTCTAAGTTCTTGATAAGAGTATAAATTTTAACTTGGTATCAGAGCTCGTTCGATCCGAAATGGGCGTAAAAGTTTCCGCTACGAATTGATGGGTTTCAAAGCTTTCGAGTTGAGAAGATATGAAGTTTAAGAATGAGAAGATGCAAACACCACTAAGAAGATTTCAACCATTCCAAGTGTCAAAAAAAAAAAAAATCCTACCTTCGCAAGAGCAAAAACGCCTCCATGTGGAAAAAGAAAAGTAGAGAAGAAAAAAAGAAATCACTTTTTGATAAGTGACCAGAAGACAAGTTTGAGGAAGAGAGCAATAATTTTCCTCCTCAAATTGTTTACAAAATTCTAAAGACAATTGTGGGAAGAGTGCACCAAGGATTGCCTCCACAATCGTTCAAGAGTTTTAGAAGCCGATATCATGAAAAAGTCAACAACGAATGCCTCCATATATTGAGGGAAGAGAGCATCAAATGATCGCCTCCTCATATTGTGGGAAGAGAGCCTCAATGAGACGACCTACTCGGTTTTGAGAGAAAAAAAAAATGGCAAGAAAGCCATGTTTGTCACGACAACATCAAGTTTCTACTTGTGACACGAAGCCAGGTGGACATGTATCCACTTGGAAGAAGAAAAAACTCTGCTACTACAAGACAAAGCTTTTGTAATATCGACATTTCAAAAATGTTGAATTTGTAGAGGCTTGCACGCAGAAGTTAGGAGACATACTAAATGAGAAAGAAATACTAAAAGAGAAGAAATGGGGTCTCCATGAAGAAAAAAAAATTGGGTCTCCATGAAAAAAAACAAGATAAAAGAGAAGAAGAAAGGGTCAGTTCCTGATAAGTGATCAGAGAAGGGTTTGAGGGTAAGAACAATAAGTGGTTGTTTCCTCAAATCGGGAAAGAAAAAAAAAAGGATATTGAGGGTAAGAGCAACAGATTGCTTCCTCGGTTGCCAAGAAAAGCATGGAATGTTTGTCACGAGATACTAAATCATACTCGTGATAAGAAGAAGAACAAAAAAAAAAAAAAAAAAAGCAGATGTCGATGGCGGAAAACATAAAGAGTTTCTGCGAGCGAAGCAAGCATGAGGAGCTAAGAGCCGCAAACGGAGATTAGGTGAATATTAAAAAAACCGCAAGAACCATTACAAATTAGGGGGAGTGTTGGAATTACCTAATTTGTAATGTCCAAATGAAGTCTAAATGGGTTTACAGGTGTTTGTTTAAATACGTACAAACCAAAGTGTGACAATTATGTCATAGTGTGGAAAATCTGTTACGAATTCAGAAATGTGGCAAATCTGGATAAAGTGGCAAATTTGTAACATCAAATAACAAGAAGAAAAATAGTTAGAGCTTGTGGCAGAAGCTTGACGAAATGAAAGATTGTGAGAGAATCTGGATAACCAAAGAAGAGTTACAGTTTTCGAACAAAAGTGTGACTGGAACAAAGATGAATAGAAGAAGAAACAACAAAAAATGTTGTGAAGAAACGGAAGAAATCACCAAGTGGTGATGAGATAGAGAACAACAAAAGTGGGTGAAAATCCTATGAGTTGTCTAAAGAGTACAAGAAGTATTTTACTGAAACGAAGATGGACAGCAATGTCCCTAAACTACGATGGAACCCGTATGTTCTAAAAATACAAAGAGGACCGCAATGTCCCTAAACTACGATGGAACCCGTATGTTCTAAAACTACAAAGAGGACCGAAATGTCCCTAAACTACGAAGGGGACCATAATGTCCTTAAACTTCCGAAGAGGACCGAAATGTCCCTAAACTACGAAGGGGACAATAATTTACTTAAACTTCCGAAGAGGACCGAAATGTCCCTAAACTTCCGAAGAGGACCGAAACGTCCTTAAACTATGAAGAGGACCGAAACATCCTTAAACTCCGAAGAGGACTGAAACGTCCTTAAACTATGAAGAGGACCGAAGCATCCTTAAACTATGAAGGGGACCAAAACGTCTAAGATAAAGAGAAGTTGGAAAGTAGGTGTTGAGGGGGAGTGTTGAATATTCAACACCAACTTAGTCAAGTGTTCACACCTATCTAGATTAACCTAGAAATATCTAGGATGTCTAGAGTCAATGTTAGACAATTAACATGTGTAAAATGAGTGTTCTAGAGTTAGACAAATCAAATAAGAATACTAGATTGTATAGTAGTTGGTTTGGTGGAAGCCTCCATGGTAGGTAAGCCTCCATAGGCATAGTTGTTAGCCTCCATAGGCATAGTTCTCTTCCTATTTTTGTTCCCTATAAATAGGCATGTTGTATTCATTTGTAAGTAAGGTAGCAAGAATCAATCAATACAAAGTTCAAGTTACAAAATCCTTGCTTCCACCCTTCACTACTAGAGCTCTAGGAGCTCTATACGAGCAACACCACGATGCACGTATATATCCGAAAAATATTATCAAGGTTTCTAAGTTCTTGATAAGAGTATAAATTTTAACTGATCCATGATCTTGTTTGATATATCTTGATCTTACTTATTATAATTAGACTTAGTCAATCATGTTGTGTTCTTTTATGGATTAAGATTTTCCTAATATATGTTCTGAAGTAATTTTTGTACCATCTTCTTAATTCATACTGGGATGCAGGTATGTATATAAGATCCAGCAAAAAAACAACAATCTTAGTCATCATAGTGAACTTATAAGTAAGATCTTAATTATCTCATCAATAACAAAAAAATAACAAAAAAAAAAATGGAAAAAGAAAAGAAATTCTCACCTAATGGTCTCATCCACATGCAGAAATATAGATTCGTCATGTTACCACCAACAAAACCCAACAAGAAGACGACGAACCAGGAAGGAAAAACATCATGTATAATAACATAGTGTGAGAGCGTGTCAGTTATGTGTGTGCCGTGTGTGTGCCGTATGTACGTGTGAGACTGAGAGAAGAAAGAATCGAGTATACATACTCTGCTATGTCCTATATTCAGATTTCAATCAATCTTTTCTAATAATCATTCTTTGATTCAAATCGTCTCCAATACAATGTAGACATTCTATTGAATGTTATCATGGTATCAGACTCAGAAATCATAAATTTCTGAGGGTATCGATCCAATTTTTACACTAATTCAACCTGAAATTTCACTCTTCTGCTGATGTTCATCATCAACTCAATTGTTCTTCATCCAAAATCCATAGATTGTTCTTCATATTACACAGAATAAAAACTCAGATCTAATTTCTATACACAACATCTTCCAATTTCATCTTCAACCAAAGATTTCCATCATAATTAGCTTGTTTTTGCAGCTAATTACTTTATCAAGATTTGCTGATCTTGAATCCTGATGCCGAGATAGTTTGAGCGTGTTCTATCTCTCTACACCAAGGTCTAGTTAGGGAGAAAACTTAAAGGCGTTCCACCGATTGGATTCAACAGAAGATTGGGAAGTTGTTGGTCTCATATCATACTTCAAGGAAGTCCTCACCTATGTGTTGAAAATCTTGCGTTTCATATGATGTTTCTGAGTTTGATTTTCGTATTGGAGTTGGAGTGTACGAATTTAACAGGTTTGATTTCTTCTAATTTCACCACTGTTGTTACCGAGTTTGTTTTTCATGGAACTAGTATGCAACTTGTGATTGTTGATGGTTAATAAGTGTGAAGTTGTATTTGATCCTGATGCTAGTATTGGAACGTCGTCAAGAGGATTAAGCATGATTTTAGATCTAAAATTCAATGTTACGGTTTGAGATCTTAGTTGTTTGATTTTCCTGTTGGTGTATGGATTGGAATTTCTTACCTCATCAACTAGCATTTGAGTCTCTGCTGGTAATCTCCATTGTTATCTTTAGATTACTTTAGGTTTTAACCTCATGTGTTTATCTTCTACATCACTGGCTCAATAATAGACAATTCTGTCTTCAAAAGATTTTTCATCATAACTAGTTTGTGGCAACTAGTTTTATAATCAAGTCCTACTTGTGCTGATACCTGGAGATTTTGAGTCTGAGCATGCCTATCTCCTCTACACCTTGTTTAGATAAGAGAGAAGCTTAAAGTTGTTCCACTTGAGAGTGAGGAAAATCTCCTCTTGAATCACAGATGTGTATTGATGTGTGTATGGAATGAGAGTTTGCTGCACTATATGTGCTTAATTTGCTTGATATCAATTCATCACATTGGTACTGGCTTTGGTACAATCCTCTTTTTATGAGTGCGTTGGCTTGCGAGTTCAAATGATGAAACTGAAGATGCTGTTCTGGGATTGAAATTTGGGAGTTACATACGTACAAGCTGATGTTCTCTCTGATGAGTCTACTTTCAATTCTGAAGTAGGCTGTTTTAGTTATCATTTTCAGTTGATATTCCTTTCTTTTTTCTGCACAATAATGGGTACTTTAATAAGTGCTTTCTATAAACAGCTTCAGCTTTGGTTTGCTGTTTTCAGTATTTCTTTTCTTTGCGAATAATGTTGTTTCAAGAGGATTACAATTGCAGAGATTTGTCAGTTATTGCATCCAGTTTTATCCTATGGAGCCAAGTCAGATACTAGTTCATAGTATACTTCAGCTGTCAGGTTATGAGAGTGTGTGTTGGTATGCTGCTTTACTTGGAGTCCTCTACAACTGACTGGATTTCATTAGTCAACCTTGTGTCTCTTCTTATGAAGTAGCTCATAGTTCCTTGATGTGATATACTGCGGATGCTTCTTTATTCACTTGTGGGGCTGGTGACAAATGTTCTTTCCTCTGCACGTCTGGGATTGCTCCAACTGTGGTAATTTTTGGTTTGAGTGTGCAATCTGATTTACTTCTTATCACTATTTTGGTTACTATGTAGCTGCATACAATGTGTAGTCGCGGTTTTATTTTATTTTTCACTGCTTGACAAATGACTAAAGCAAAGCTGATTTTTTTTGCTACTCCATCTGTTTTTGGTTGCTTCATGGTGGTCCAAGTGTGAAAGCTAATGGAGTTGCGATGTCCAGTGGTTCTCTAATATTTGTATCCATCTTATTACTACTGCATCTCCTTACTTCTGCACCATCTAGGAGTTCAGATCCGGTTGTCGTATGAGCTGCTTCGGGTCATCAGTTCAGCTTGTCAATATTCTTTGATACTTCAATTGGTCAGGCCAGGTTTCAGAGTCATCTCCTTTATCTTCCCCAACTGTTGCTGTCAGTATACTGCATTCTCTATATGAATTCAGTTATATCCTGTCCTATTATGCATGCTCCAGCTTTATGATTCTACCATCTAATTCGAGCTACATCACCTACAACAATATATATTGTTATTCTATTTGCTGCTGCTCATATTATCATTCTACTCTCAACCATCACTATGGCCGGCAATTATTTTGTCAAAATTGGATGCTGCTCTATTTCTTCCACAATGTACAGGTCTTTTATCTACACCAACTACTGCTACACCACCTACTTTTGCTGCTACTGCTGCAAGACCAATTGTTTCTCAGTACTTCATGATTCCCGTCGTTGGTTCTTTGTCGATTGCATATTCTTCCCAATCCACCAGCTGCGCAGTGATACTACACTTGTGCTCTACATCAACAACTCTATGTTACCTACTTCCACTGTCTCTGCAATAACAATTAGTCTATCAGTATGGTATGAAATCAAAACCACAAGTTTCCACTTCAGCAATATAGGCTCCATTAGTATTGCTGGTCAGCTGTGTCATCGATGCTACTATTGGTATTGCTCAACAACCATTGCTGCAGTCATGCTTAGGTACTTACGGGAGAAGCCAACTACTTCAGTGTGTGCTATGAGACGGTGCGGCCTTCAGACATTCTATATCAACTGCCATCGATTGTTCTTCCTACTATTATTCACTTGTCTACTATAGATAAGAGTGTTTGTACTGCTCTGTATGTGAGAGCGTGTCAATTATGTGAGCAATCTCAAGTTGTCTTTACAGATCACTTGAGATTGAGGGAGGGTTATAACATAGTGTGAGAGCGTGTCAGTTATGTGTGTGCCGTGTGTGTGCCGTATGTACGTGTGAGACTGAGAGAAGAAAGAATCGAGTATACATACTCTGCTGTGTCCTGTATTCAGATTTCAATCAATCTTTTCTAATAATCATTCTTTGATTCAAATCGTCTCCAATACAATGTAGACATTCTATTGAATGTTATCAATGTATTCTATAAGCTAAAGAAGCTTGAAACTTCAGTAACAGAAAAATGAAAAAAAGAAAAAAAACTCACCTAATATCACATGCAAATCCATGAAGATACCTAGAAACCTACCCTTCAAGATCAACGGTTTGAGATGAATAGTATATTGATGTTTACTGAGACAAATGCATATTTTTTGGGGATGGCGAAAGAGACGAAGAAATGAGTTTTGATACATGCACCGAGGGCAATCTGACGGTCCTGGAATGACCCTGAGCATTGGGATATGGGGTGGGGCAGGAGTGGGCCCCACCCCACCACTCACAATAAAAAAACTCTCGGTGCTGGCCGCGGTGAAAAAGCTCGGGCCATGTATCATTTTTGCGAAGAAATCGGGTAAATGGCTTAATACTTTGTTGCCCAATCTTATCCTATCCTTACAGTACATTAATTTCAGTAAACACACATTGTCAAAAGTTGTCGTACTTTTTCCGCTTCAGCTGTAAACGGTACCAACATGTGCTTTTTTTATGGTCAAAAGACTCACAGCCATTATCATCAAGATAAGATTGTATTCAACGACAGGAAATTTAAATACTTGACTACACAACTATGTGTCAACTTTTCATCGGTTCAGTAACTTCAGTTATATAATATGGTTTTCGTACCGTGGAATTGACATAAATGATGGACCCCCTACAAGTCCTGTGGTAACCGCCCATATCTCATGTTTCCTCGGTGCAAATCATAGTACGTTTTCAGCCGTGTATGATATGGTGGTTTTCGTGCAATAACCGAATTTTGAGTGTCACATCAATATTTCAAAAATAAATTATACACGTACGTATGTTGTTTCAAATTACTCCCAAATCACGAACCGTTGATCGGAATTTTAACCTTATGTCGTTTCGTACGTATGCCGAATCTCGAATTGCTAATTAGGGGTGGAATAAGAGAAGATTCCATAATTTATGCCAGCGGACATAAGGGTACGGCCAATTTCTGCCTTTATCTAAAGATTTAAAGGCTTAGAAAATCTAACATTGTTCGATTAAACATGCCTTTTCTTACCGTTGTTTGGTTGAATTAAAGACGCTCCACATATTCTATATCAAGGCAACACCATATAAATTGGGAGTTCCAATTTATTATGTAAGCACTATTTATAAAAGAAATTCTGAACCATGAGGGAAACTTTTTATTCACTAATTCACAGTGCAAATATGTTACAATTGGCATGAATTTCACCCAAGCAGGTCCTGCAATCCCTAATATCTAGGGCAATTAGGGCAGGATACACACTAGTACGCGATATTTCAATTATATAAATATAAAAAAAATATAATGCGGAAAGAAATAACACAAACACCAGGAATTTTGTTAACGAGGAAACCGCAAATGCCGAAAAACCTCGGGACCTAGTCTAGATATGAACACCACACTGTATTAAGCCAATACAGACACTAGCCTACTCCAAGTTAACTTCAGACTGGAATGTAGTTGAGCCATAATCAATTTCACACTGATCAAGGTACAGTTGCGCTCCTTACGCCTCCCAGCAGGATTCTACGCACTTGATCCCCTTAGATGATCTCACCCACAACTAAGAGTTGCTATGACCCAAAGTTGAAGACTTTAATAAACAAATCTATCTCACACAAAAAAAGTCTATTAAATAGATAAATCTGTCTGCCACAGAAATACTTATGAGTTTTGTTCCGTATTTTGGTAAATAAAGGTGAAAAGGAACCAATTGATACACCAGTCTTATATTCCCGAAGAATAGCCTAGTAATATCAATCACCTCACAATAATCTTAATTGTATGGTAGAGAAACAAGATATTGTGGAATCACAAACGATGAGACGAAGATGTTTGTGACTACTTTTTATCTTGCCTATCGGAGAATAAATCTCGAGCAAATCTTAGAGAAGATAGTACTCGATCACGATAGAATAAAGAAAGATCAGAGCACGTTACTACATATATAATAGTTGGGTCTGGCTTCACAATCCCAATGAAGTCTTCAAGTCGTTAACCTACATGGTTTTGGAAAAAAACCTAAGGTTAAAGGAGAATCGACTCTAGTCGCAACTAGTATCACACAAGAGGTGTGGGGATTAGGTTTCCCAGTTGCTAGAGTTTTCCTTTATATAGTTTTCAAATTAGGGTTTACAATCTAAGTTACCTTAGTAAAAAAGCATTCAATATTCACCTTAGATGAAAACCTTATTAGATTCAAGCTAATATCTTTCAACCATTAGATCGACTTAGCTTGTTATACACAAATGAAATATTCTTTTATTTAGACAAGGGTAACTGTACCTATACATGTGCACACTATTGTTTCAACAATAGTTAACCGAAATTAGCCATATGAATCCTTTCTTATTAACCTTGTTCATCTCAATCACAACTAGTTCAAATGACTCAAATGAAACTAGTTATGGAGTTTTTCAATTGTATATATTCTTATATAAGTATACAAGACACAATTGAAGCAAAATCGATTTCGATTCACTTGGATCAATTATGAACATTATAGCCGCGGTTTGCAAAAGATTGCATTCCTTAATATATAAATATAAATGTATTAGTTCATGAATAAACCGATTTTAGAACTTAACCTACTCAAGTATGCATACCTAAGTAGCCGGACTGAGTTTGGGTGCGCCGGTATGCATACCGGTACTCTCCGGAACTTAAAACTTACAACATTACGCATACCGGTATGCATACTTAAGTTCCCGGACTTTCACAAAACCAATCAGTACGTATATGGGTATGCATATCATGGTTCTCGGACTTTCACCAAACCAAGCAGTACCCATATGAGTATGCATACCATGGTTTTCGGATATGGGTAACATATATGCAAGTAAGCACAATATGATATATCCAACCATGGTTAATCATTCTAAACTCCATTTTTAATCACTGAAACATTCTCGGAAGACGGTAATAGCTGTCTCACACAAACTATTAGCATCATAGAAATTTTCAAGTGATCGAATGATCAATACGAAACATTCCGAGTCTACATCAAATGACTGTCTCATACAAATCATGTAAGATGTTACAAGGCGATTTACACATGATCATCTTTTGACTTGCGTCAAGACCATAAGATGAAATTGGTTATAGCAAAATCTTACCAAAACATATTTCGAGAAATATGTAAGTGAGTTAAACTCAGCTGGAAATATCAAACGTGTATAAACTGAAAACTATATCGTTATACGACTTTTGTCTCAAGAAGGAGATAGAGTAGAAATAGACTTTCGGAGTGATAAATGAGTTCAAGTCTTCACATACCTTTTTTTGATGAAGTTCCACAAGATCGCCTTAGTAGTTCTTTATCTTCAATAGATGAACGCCGTGAATTCTAAAGCTCAACTACACAATTTATCCTAATCTGAGACTAAACCGTAGATAGACTAGAAATAAAGACTCATAGTTTTGGAAACTAAACTTGATAAATAATCTTGAGATAGCAATGCTTGCAAGTTCGACCGAGCAATGCTTTAATAGGAAGGCATGCTGGACGAAGTTGGTCAAGGTATTTGTATCATGAGGGGAAGGAAATGTCAGAGATCTGGGCTTGAATATATTTAAGAGCCGAGGACGGCTCCAATTTAAGGTGGTGGAAAAATAATAGCCTGATTCGGAAGGTAGGGTTCGCCACTGGAATATAAGTAATGGTTTATCATTTTCTAACACCGAGGCCTTTTCAGCATGATTAGCTTCAGAATTTGTAGAAAACTCTGATATTAAACGTGCTCGGGAGGGAATAATCTAGGGATAAGTGATCTCCCAAGAAGATACCGCATGACCGCATCAGTGCCCATTGAAAACCGCACACTTCTAGATAAGGTGATCTCACATGAAGATGATGTTGGATGACCATAACTATGCCCGTCGAAAATCCCACGCTTCCGGATGAGCAAAATGGCTAAGTAAGGGGACAATATCAGTGGATGGACGGGTCATTAAATGTCTTCTATGGAGAAAACATCTATCAAAATATTGATTGGGATCATTAATGTTTCTAGATCCATCTCAAATTAAACTCTACTGAACTAATAAATGAGCAAGTTGTGAAGGAAATAGGAATTTTTTGGGGAATGTGATATCCATTAAAACTAACATGATTCATATTAATGGTAACTCTACTACTCTTCACCATACTAACTTCAAAACTTTTATTATGAAAATTTTACGTTGGAACGGAATGTCTATTGTATGTGGGTTTGGAAACAAAACCACAAGGAGCCATCTAAAATATCTCCCTTGATCAATGATCCTGACATTCTCTTCCATATAAAAATCAAAAATACCACTAGGAAGATGAAACAATACATGCACCTCTTATTTACTATCCTAACGATTTCTTTTTCGATCCTTCTGATCGACTTTTCTTGATGGGGAAATACAAATTTGAGTTGCAAATCATAGATGCTAAAATTATTATGGGTCAATGCAAAATTAAAATAGATGGTATAACAAATTTCGCTTTTGTTGCATTTTTCTATGGTGTGATGAATGATATTACCAAAATTGCCCCGTGGTATTACACGGAAAGTGTGAATACTTGGGGAATATGCTAGAGTTCAACTTAAAGAAGTAATTTTCATAAATACTTTTTTTTTTTTGATAAACAAGGAACCTTTTCATTAATGGGATTTCAAGGTTAAAACGAGTTTAAGATCGAAGATAAGAGAATACAAAGTAACAAGAACATACCGTAAGAGTACAATACCGAGAAATCCGACAAGAGAAAGAGAAGGATTACCGGAGTAAGTCAAATACAAGTATGAATAAGATCCGATTAAATCTGAAGAAGTATGGTTTTTCTAGGAATTAAATTCCAACCATTTAGTTTGTTTTTCTTCTACAGAAAGAAATGATCCCAAAACATGAGTGATTTGCTCAAATCTCTTATAGCTAGTGATGAAGTTTCCGTCGTCAAAAAGGCCATCTATGGAGATTCCGTAGACGGATAAGTTGATGATGAAGATTCCGTCGCCGAAGATAACCAATATGAAGATTTCGTCATTGGAGAGCTTGGAGAGCATCACTATCGATCTAAAAACCCAACCCAATAACCAAGAATCACCATTAAAGCGAAGATAAACCTCAAAAAAGTAGATAAAACCACCAAAATGGTGTAGATAAGTAGAAAACATAATTAAAACCAAACTAATCTACCAACTAACCTAGAAAGCAAGGAAAAATGAAGAAATCTGCTCAGATCCAGTCCAAAAATGGCTTAGATCTGAGCAGAGAAGAGTTGTTTTTGATGGTTTTGTTGGAGAAGAAGGAGTGAGAGAGAGAGAGAGCGGAGAGAGAAATGTTTGATTGTAATTTTCATAAATACAATTCTTAACAAGTGTAATTGCTTTGTAATCAAGAGATTCTGGTATGTATGAGAATTTCTTAAATAGAGAACTTTTGAAGATTTATGAGGGAATTTGGAAATTTATCGCACACTCTCCCCCCCTCGTTTCTCTCTCCTTTGTAGGAATCTATTTGCTATGAGAAAAAAGAAATCTCTTTCTTAGCTCCTCAGATCGTATTTGGTCTTCGAAACAGGATCTGAGAAATTTACTTTGTTGTTGTTCATTATAGTTTAAGTTCTTTGGCTTCTCCATCTGCAACCTTGATTTTATTGTTGTTCTAGATTTTCACCCCGTTTTATGTTTGTGGATTCCTGGGATCATGGTGGGGAGTTTGTTTTGTTCACCAGCGAGTCAAATCTTATTAATCTAAGTCTTATTTTGTATATTTTTTTGATGATATCTTTGGGGTCTCTGTTCTTATAAAGTATTGAGTTCTTCATTGGGTTTATATTGGAAGTGATGCTGATTTAGTTCTTTTTAGGTAGTCCATCTAAATTTTCAGTTTCTTTTTCAATCATTATCAAATAAAAATCACTTTCTTTGTCACCAAAAGTTCCTTTTTACATTGACCGAAGAAGTGTTAACGGATTTTGTGACGGTGCTTTGACAGTAGAAGATGATGTTTTTAACGATGGTGACTTTTTGAGCAGGTAGGGGAACCGGTCGGAAACGGTTGTTGATAAGATTTTTAGTTGTCTTAGTAGTAATAAGATTCGAACTCTAATACTTGTGAAGATTAAATTTAAAGATTTAAAGAAAATTATAAACAAAGGCGAGAGTTACTGGGACTAGGATTTCACCGAATTCATATCAATAGGTTCAATTATTTATTATTCAGCAATTATAGCTCAATAAATATTAGTTATAAATCGTAAGCATGGGACATCAAACATTTAATCAAGCATGACCAATCAAATAAAATAATAACTAATTAATTAATTCAAATCATAAATCAATTTAAAATAATTGCAAAATTCATAAAAAGAATAAAATAAATTCACCCATGTATGAAATTCGGATCCACCCGTCGACCTAGTGTAGGCGTTTAACTTCTCATATTGTAGATACGCTCAAAATTCATTTTTATTACTCAAAAGTGCTTATAAGAGGTGAAAAGATAAGAAAACTGAACCTCGCAACGCTGTAAAGCCGTTACAAAACTGTTACAATGACTGTGTTAGAAAACAATTGTTTTGTTCTGTCGCAGAAAACTGTCGTTCATGGAAGAAACAATGATAGTTCTAAATGACAGACTACAAGTGTAGTATGTTCTTCTTGTTATCTGTTTCCCATTCTTTCCAAACCTGATGGATGCAAATACTACGAGAATTATCTTCTCCCAATTACCGGAAATACCATACCAATCCCGAGTATCTCTCTGCTCTGTTTAATGTTCGCACACGTCTCTTTTAAGAAATCATACTCCAGCATATTTCCCACACCTTCAGAATATGTTCGACACGTTCTGGCCTCATCAAAACTCCCAAAATAATCAAAAATCCCGAGAACGTTTCTTAACGTAACCATACTTCCCCTATTTATCTTAAATCCGATGTTCTAGACAAATCTAACCAAATATAACGACCATACCTTCCCTGTTTCGTTCATCCAAGTTATCTCAACAAAATTCAGCAGTTAAGTCTCATTAAAAACCATTCAAATCTCGAACCCTAAAATCTGTTCAGCTGCAAAGATATTTCCCACCAAAAACTTGAATTTGAATTGTTGAAAATGACATCCCCTTATCCGGACTAAGGGTATGAATAGAAAATGGTTACCCCTTATCAATTGGGTTCCCCTTATACATTTGAGTGTCCCTTAGTAATTTAGATGCCCCTTAACCAACAGTGAGAGTCCGAATAACATGTGTCCTCCGGGTGCGAATAATATCTTTTCGAGCCAATTCTCCACAAGAGCTTATTTCCTTGAAAAGACTTAAAACAAGTTTATCAGTGATAAAATGAGTCCCAGCTAATGTATTTATGGGTGAAAATGTGTCGCACTTTCGTTCTTATCAAATTCCTCCACAGTTACATTTTGCTCGTCCTCGAGCAAAACAGAAGAAAACCCGCTACACAGCTGGTCATATAATAAGAGAGAAAGAGAGACCCGCTACACAACTGGTCATATCAAAAAAAAATTAAAAAATTTGGACCCGCTACACACCTGGTCATAACATGCAAGAAAAAGAAAACACCCGCTACACAGCTAGTCATAAACCTAACAATCATTTTTTGGACCCGCTACACAGCTAGTCATAACATGCAAGAAAAAGAAAAGACCCGCTACACAGCTGGTCATAACCCTAACAATCATTCATTTTTTTAGACCCGCTACACAGCTGGTCATAATATATATATATATATATATATATATATATTATGTTCTTAGACCCGCTCAAGAGCTGGTCACAATATGCAAGAAAATTCCTGAAAAATTAAAATTAAAATAAAAAGTTAATAACCACTCCCCCACACTTAAATATTACATTGTCCTCAATGTAATTGAGTCATCCAACGTAAAAATTAAGATGGGACATTCAAAAATAAAAAAAATTAACAAATAATTATACCTACTAGAATGTACATAAAAGATCCCCGCAAACTAGCAACCTGAAAAATTGGGGATCAACCCAAAATACAACATTTACAAATGACATCTTCACAATTATGTTATAACAATGCGGAGACACTGAAACTATCAAAAACAGAGACTTACCTCCAAACCAAATTTTTACAACACAAGGAAGTGTGTAAAGAACATAATATGGGGATACTATTGGAACTGGGAAATTTTTAATTGGTCATGCACGGTATTATAAATAGGCAAATCCTCTGGGTATTTAGATGTAAAGTATTCCAACAAAATTTTGGAAGCATACAATTCTAACCATAAATTAGGTAACTTTCGGAAGTCTAGGGGTCTAGAAACAACCTCTAAGTTGGGTGAATTATCTTCTGAGATAGATTCATCAATGGAATTGGGAAAATCATCTACACAATCATCCACATGGTCATCTACAAGACTGATCATCATCATCATTAAATAATTTTTGGTATTCCAGAATTCTCAATCTTTGTTCCAAACTAGGTGGTGTGTATTTATAATACTTCTCATATATCATTAGAGGCGATTCTTCACTTACCTCATTTGGAGCAGAAACTTCATACCGTTGCCTATGCTTATATTCACCAAGCATCATCTCGGATGAGGTTTCCTGATAATTTTAATTTATACGCTAATATTCCGCCAGCGTCACCTTAGGTGATATCTCCTCAGAAAAAGTCATCATCCTCAATAAGTCCCTGAAAATAATGTTTGCACCTAAAATTACTTTTAGGAGAAAACATGTTGATTCGATGATGATTCTTGAGGATTATGGTAAAATTAGGTTAAAAAGAAATTGAGGAGAACAAAGAAGACATAATTTTACGTGGTTCGGCATTGTGCCTACATCCACGGGTGAATCTCCCTAAGGAGAATAATTTTATTGATTGGATTACAAAAATCATTTTTTATCCCCCCTATAGGTTTCCCCAGGGTGTCCCAATTTATACCCCTCCATAATTAATTTCAAGATACACTTAAATAGCATTAATTCCCAGCATGCCTCATGAAATTAACTATGCATGAAACTGCCTTCATGCCTCTTAACTTGCCCTGCATGCCTCCTTCCATTAATTTGCCTTGCATGCTTCCTTTGTATTTTGTATACGGTACAAAAAAATAAATACAAAAAGAAACGCATAAAAAGGAAAATATAAAATATAAAATGAAATGAAAATACTGTACAAAATAAACCTAAAACTTAATCTAAAAACAAGTCCGCGTCGGCGACGCCAAAATTTGATAAAAAAATTTAGTTGTCGTAGTAGTAATAAGATTCGAACTCTAAGACTTGTGAAGATTAAATTTGAATATTTAAAGAAAATGATAAAGAAAGGCGAGAGTTACTAGGACTAGGATTTCACCGAATTCATATCAATAGGTTCAATTATTTATTCTTCAGCTATTATAGATCAATAAATAAAAACATGGACTCTTAATTTTGCCAAGGTAGATTCTCAAAATATTAGTTATAAATCGTAAGCATGGGACATCAAACATTTAAGCAAGCATGACCCATCAAATAAAATAATAATTAATTAATTCAAATCATAAATCAATTTAAAATAAGTGCAAAAGTCATAAAAAGAATAAAATAAATTCACCCATGTATGAAATTCGGATTCACCCGTCGACCCAATTTAGGGGTTTAACTCCTCATATTGTAGATACGCTCAAAATTCAAGTTTATTACTCAAAAGTGCTTAAAAGAGGTGAAAAGAAAAGGAAACTTAATTTCTCAATGTTGTAAAGCCGTTACAATGACTGTGATAGAAAATAATTGTTTTGTTCTGTCGCAGAAAACTGTCGTTCATGGAGAAACAATGACAGTTCTAAACGACAGACTACAAGTGTAGTTTGTTCTTTTTCTTCTTCTTCTCTGCAGCAGCACAGAAATCTGCTCTACAATCCTCTATTCTTCACCCAACTCTCGATGCCCTCTATGACTCCTCATGATCCTTTTTATACCCAGTAGCACCATCGAATCTCATAGTTAACTCAAGAATAATCCTCTTTTACTCCCCTGCCATTTACGTGAAATATTTCCTTCTTTTTTTCTCTGCACGCATCTGCTGGTGATTCCCATGCATCAAAAACTCTTCAAACACGTGTCATACACTTCCTAGAATGGGTAGAACTCTTGCAGGGAATAAATAACCACGTAACTTCCACAAAATAACTCGAGAAAATAACGAGAATATTGCCTTCTTTGTTTTGAATAATAACCGAAAATATGAAGATTTTGGTTCCTATTTTATCTCTTGAACACGTCAATTTTTTTCCATTCTTTCTAAAAAGGCGAGGTATCCCAAATATACATCAAGCTATTACTTTTCCTTCCTATAAGTCATTTCCCCGAAAGTGATTGTCTATGGACTGAGTCGAGACAATACAACAAATCGGTTCACAACTTGTGTGATCATTTATGGATACGAGATCGAGACAATACAACAAAAAACTGTGTTTACTTGATACAAAGGTTCGGACTTAACAAAACTCAATAGGATTCACGTATCAAATAAATAGGAATTAGCGTTTGTGCAATTTACTTTAATTATATTAAAACAATTATAATGCGGAAACATAAAGTAAATGACACATCAATATTTTGTTAACGAGGAAACCGAAAATGTAGAAAAACCCCGGGTGTAGGACCAGAATATCACCACAACAAGATTCTTGCGAGATTAACAACATTTATGCAAGCGTCACAGGGAGTTCTCTAACAACACTTTACGAGTGTCACAAAATAATGACGTAACAGTTGACGATGGAAGAAACACAGAAAGAACATGATTAACTGGCGATGGTTACAATGCTTGCGAGAAGGAATATTATATCTACTGCTAAAATATCGCAAGTGATATCCGAAATTAGAGGACAGCTTAGATGTCACCCATTATGTAATTTCCTATAAATAGAGATCCAATAGATTCAGGAAAGGGGGATGTATTTTTTAGAGTTGAGAGAGTCTTGAGGAAGACATAATTTTAGGAGAGAGATAGATATTTTGCAGAGAGGTTTTGAGAGAGAGAATGTATTTTTCTTTATCATCTTCTTCCCAAAAACTAGATTTAGAACTCCATTAATGGAGATTATCAATGTAAAATATAATAATCATAGTGATGAATCATGGATGTAGATCAAATTGATCGAACCATGTAAAAAATCTTGGTGTCCTTTTATAATTTTATCAATTTTACTACAAATTTTATATGTAGATCTAGAAATTAATATCAAGATATGATAAGGGGTGTATTGTGGGAAAACCTGCAACTACATTTTGGTGCTAGAAATAAGGAATGAAAGAACATTGAGTACATAGTTGCCTCTGTTCTTTATCTATGGAGGTAGAATCATTTCCAAAATGGACAGGGATTTTAACCAAAAATGAAGTAATAATTTCGCATGAACAGAGGAAATACTTATGATTTTCATCCAAGGACGGATACTTCTTATACTTTGAGGATTGAGTACTTCTTATATTTCTTCAAGGATACTTCATACTTCGAATACTTCTTATTTACTTAGCAAAGATATGGAACTTCACAAAAGAATAGAGGCAAGTACATACTTTTCAAGTCTAGTATTCTTCCGTTCATTCCTTCATCAACAAAGATCAAAGACTACTACAACAAATGATTTTTCCTTAAAGATCGCTCTTCAAGCCATATTCAAGGAAAAAGAGGCAAGATGTAGGACCAGAATATCGCCACAACAATATTCTTGCGAGATTAAAAACATTTCTGCGAGCGTCACAATGAGTTCTCCAATAACACTTTGCGAGTGTCACAAAATAATGACGTAACAGTTGACGATGGAAGAAACACAAAAAGAACATGATTAAATGGCGATGGTTACCATGCTTGCGAGAAGGAATATTATATCTACTTGCGATAATATCGCGATTGATATCCGAAATTAGAGGACAGGTTAGCTGTCACCCATTATGTAATTTCCTATAAATAGAGATCCAATAGATTCAGAAAAGGGGGATGTATTTTTTAGAGTCGAGAGAGTCTTGAGGAAGACATAATTTTAGGAGAGAGAGAGATATTTTGCAGAGAGGTTTTGAGAGAGAGAATGTATTTTTCTTTATCATCTTCTTCCCCAAAACTAGATTTAGAACTCCATTAATGGATATTATCAATGTAAAATCAAATGTAAATTATAATAATCATAGTGAAGAATCATGGATGTAGATAAAATTGATCGAACCATGTAAAAAATCTTGGTGTCCTTTTATAATTTTAGCAATTTTACTACCAATTTTATATGTAGATCTAGAAATTAATATCAAGATATGATAAGGGGTGTGTTGTGGGAAAACCTGCAACTACACCGGGACCTATTCCAGAACTGAATACTCTCAGGATTAATCCGCTATACAAAATAAACCAACTTCATATAGTTGAGACCAAGCAACTAAACCTATAGTTCACCTAGTTCCGTCTATATTCCCACGCCTCCAACCTGTAAACAAGTCACGTACTTGGACCAATTCCTTTGGTTCGTATTCCAAACAGTAAGGGAACACCAAATATGTTTGGTATCAACTCTCTTCAACCAATTGATATAAGTTGCGCAAAGGTTCCCTTGTTTATCTTAACATAAACTCCTTTGCTAGGTTCCAAGATCTATCTTATGTTCAATCACCCAAATGCAATCGTTAAGATTAAGCCAATCAATACCTTTAATCACAAGGAAACGTATGGATGCCGATCTTCCTCAATTAATCAATCCAATCTACCACAAGGATAAACCGATTATTAATTGGATCATTTTTTTCCCAAACAAATATTGTGCACACCAAAGATTATAAAAACCAAGTCTGAAATCTTCAATATCTTCTTTGTCTTCAAATCTTCTTAGATCTTCAATAAACACATGCGCACAACTACTTGAATCTCTTGTGATCATTCACACACAGAACGGAGTCTATTAACAATGGATTATCACAAGATCGTCTTTAGATCTAACAATAGTCTAAAGATCCCTGTCGAAACCTTGAAATAGTTTGAGTGAATCTTATATCAGAAGAGAAGATTCTCAAGCATAAAAAAACTAGGTCGAATCAAAGTTCAACCACCGTTAGTCAATCAAATCAATACGAAAACTAAAGATAAACTGCAATATCTAGTTTCCCACCAACGGTTCGCGCTAGAGCTTCTCAATCCCAAAGAGGACTTTAAATTGAGCTTCCGTAAGAGATTTCACCTAATTAGACTACTATCATCTCCGATAGGCGGCTTCACCAGTAACAAAGACCTAAGAGTAAGTCTAGGTTACACAGGATTAGTTTGCTAGAAATGCAAACTCAAAGTATTTATAGACAAGGAAGTTTGGACACCAAGGAATTTCCAAAACCGAAAATATTCTCAAGATATTTTTCATTACTCTACCAAATTCGGATTTCATAATTCCTATGAATGCATTGTCCAAAAATAATGATCGAAATCTCCTTGGAAAATCTTTAATTAGCAAATGCACATTAGAAATTTTTATTTTCCATATATAATTATAAACCCTTAACTAAAAAGATTCTTAACTTATTTAAATTCGATCTTGGGATTTTCTTCCTTCTTATCCGTTAAGGAATATCATTAAACAATATAGAATAAGCATTAATGCACCGTGTTCAAAGTGTGATGACATATTACTCTTGCAATTCTTTTCCATGCTTGCTCACTTGAAACCGATTTACCACACTTCCAAACAAGTTTAGAATTGGTTCATCTAACTTTCAAGAATTATGTGATTGATCAAGTACCACTCAATCACAACTCATGGGTTTAGGGTTCTACCTCCATGTGAGTATTGTGCATAGTTACACTAGCTTACCATAAATACGGCTGACTAGGTACTAGGATCAGTTCCCCACATATGTTTGGATTCTAACTTGTATGCACTTCACATGTCCATAGGATCGGTTCCCCCTTCCCAAAAACATGTTGCACATGTTCATAGGATCGGTTCCCCTTTCTTCCATAAACCTTGTTGCACCTCATACAAGGATCGGTTCCCCTTGTGATGCACTACACCTCTTACTAGGATTGGTTCCCCTTCTCCTAGTAATAAGTTCAGACACTCACAACCCGATCATACCCCAGGTGATTACTTAAGATCGGTTTCACTAATAAAAGTCATATCAATACATAAGTCAGGCCTCATGTGAATAGTTTTACCAAGAACACAAACAAGTCATGGGAAGTTATACTAATCACATATATTGGTCGTTCATAAGATATGCAATGAAGAACATCCCCAATAACGCCTGGCGATTTCCTTTTCGGTTCACAACACATATCATGAACTTACTTCCTTAGAACACATGTAAACATTCTTCCCGAGGATGAACTCCTCACCTCATACCCATACATAATCACAATAGCATTCATACGATTATGCCGATGTCTTATATACAAAGTTTAATGGTTAAGCAAGAAACTTCATATTGTATTTCTTAATACTATGTCTATCTGGAGTGTTCATGCTTCACAGTTTTATGTTTTCAATATGCACGACTTGAAAGATACGTTAGGGAATGAAACATTTAAAGTCAAATATCACTAACCTCAAGTGGAAGGATGATGTTGTCGTTGTGGCTCCGCACTTCTTCACTTCTTCAAGTCTTCGCAATACATGTAATGTCTCATCCTAATACTTTCAAGATAACCTATACAAAGTTGACTCTAGTACATTTAAATCAAACGACTCTTAAATGAGTTTTGGTTTACTAAAATATGACAACCAGACTTGACATACCAACGCTTGGTGGGTTCAACCGAGCAATGCTCTAACAATCTCCCCCTTTGTCAATTTTAGTGACAAAACTCTTACAATCATATGGATAAACAAATTACAAGAATTCATTACACATACATTTGATTCCCGAATTCAACAACACATAACCTGCATTAATTCAATCCTTAAAATGTCGATGTTGACATTATAATAACAAAGCCCATACTCCCCCTATAGGTGAGATAGGTACATTTTTAATCCGCACATCTTTGTTATCCTAATAATATGATATGTTACTCCCCCTTAGTCTACGCTTTTCCTCATTCGTTAGATAAATATTCAAGCACCATTGTCCTCTTCCCTAGTGACACGAATCAACCATAAATTGATACCAATATCACTTGTTTACTCCATATATTTATCCCCCTTTTTGTCACAAAAATGACAAAGAAGCGAACAAATAAAGGAAAACACGAAAAGGATCTTACAAATCTCAAAATAGACTTGCAACCTGTTGAATCAAGCACGAGGGTTCCACATACCATTTTTTATAACCAATATCAAAACCGAAACTACAAAGTAATCAAGTTTTGATATGTTATCATGGAAATAATTTCCCGAAGCAATTTTCCCAACTAGTTTAGCAAACCAAAAATCAACTAAGCAACTTAGTTCCTTTGCTAAACCGATTGTATAAATACAACCGCTTCATTCGATAAGACCAAAACAAAGATACACTCCATTTTTCTCATCAGGTTCTAATTATCCATATAACTTATACCTTTAAATTTCAAACAATACAAATACTAGGTTAGTTAACTAGCATTTCCTTGTTTAGGCTTTCGGCTAGACTTAAATAACCAAAACCTCCACTTTGATAAGTCTAACTAAGATCAGAATTAACTTAGTTTATCTTATCCGGAATAGAATTGGACTAAACAATTCGTCCCGTCAACATATTCATTTGTTAATCCATAAATATTCATACAAACCAATAAATCAACTTGCATAATTATTTACCTCAACTGGATGCAATTGAAAAAACACACATAAATCAAATTTTCACTATTGCACCGAAATTTTGTAAGCTTAAACAACTGATACTACACAATAAAGCAAAATAACAATTGTTTTACTTAACTGGAAGCAATTGAATTAACATAGACATTAAAGCACCGCAATTGCACCAAATTTCGTAAGACTAAACTACTGATATCACACAACAAAGCAAGATAACAAAAGTTTTACTTAACCGGAAACAATTGAATCACACAAACATCCACACATACATAATGGAATAAACACATCAATTGTACCAACTATTTCGTTTAAACAAAAAAATAATATATATATATCAAATGAAATGAAATGAAAATGAAAATAAGCTTTTCTTAAAACAAGAAAATAATTAACTAACAAGATTTTTACCTCAATTTCACATCCAACTTCTCCAAATATGATTCATTGCTTTCTTTTTCCGGGAGAATTGATATCGAAATACCATTATGTTGTCATTCTCATGCCAAAAACAAAAGAATAACAATAACTAACCTTTACCAGAGAAAGGTTGAAAATCAGTTTTAACAATTGCACGCAAAAGTTGAAAACCGTCGAAACACATATGCTTTTATGCTAAACCCTCATGCTAAACACATATGCTTTTAACAACATATTGTGACTTTTTCACATATTATTTCTATAGGAATCCCTCATGATACTTTGATAAAGCCTACCAACTTGGGCTAGAACTTAATCATGCTAAATCAAAAAGTTACCCAAACCATAAGGGTACACATCATATTATGAGATCGAATATCAAGGTAATAAAACCGAAATCAAACATCTCATACACATACATAGAAAATAAAATAAAGCACTAAAGAACCGGCTATGTAAATCAAAATTATCACAAGAAAGATTATAAATCAAATAACTTTATTCATAATAATTTTATTCAATAGACTTATGCAATCAATGAAAGCAATCAAAAATTGATGTCTATTTTTCTAGTACAATTAAGTCCTTCATATCAATGCCACATGAAGGTAGGTTTCTATTTTCGTTCTTCATCTTGTGAATTTCTTTAAGTAGAAAAACTTGTTGCTTAACCAGAACCTCTTGCAGGTGAGAAATTGTCGAGAGGACTCTTCAAGAGCATGTAGTTCTTTCTTTGATTGAACACAAAAGATTTTCAATGCCTCAATACACTGATCTTTCTTCAGCGTATTCTCTCTTTCCTTCTTGCTAAGCCAATATCACTTTTTGATTTTACCCCTAATCTCAAGAGAAGCACCTGACTTATTCTTAGGATGATCATTCTGATCTATCATCTTTTCATACAAAGATGTTTGATCCAGACTCATGGTTCGGACAAGGAAAGATCACAAAACGAAAAGTATCTCTTTATATTTCTCATATTTCCGAAAATATAATATATCTACATATACGAATATATCAAATATTTTCAATTACTAGATTTTATTTCCATAATCTACACAAAAGGTGCCTTGATTTCTTCTTCCTCACTCGAATATGGCACACATGGTGAGGAAAGAATTCTAATATCAATTAGATGGTATTAGTATGAGTTTTTCTCTCATATGGAACTTTGAACAACCTGGCACTACACCAAATCAACGGTTTAGAGACATATATATGTGTTGCCTTGATTTTATGAGACACATATAAGTGTCTCAATTTTGGCGTAGGGAACCTTCTGAGACATATTCAGAGACGTTTATAAGCGTCTCTTAATTAATTATTGAGACATTTATATGTGTCTCTTAAATTAATTTTGGCGACCTTTATATGTGTCTCTTAATTAATTATTGAGACATTTATATCGGTCTCTTAATTATTTACCGACGGTTTATTAAGTGAACCAATTTTATTGTTCTCGTTGTTTAAAGCGACGCATAAAAACTTACCAGACGCTTATATTCGTCTCAAATAAAATTCATATTTAAAATAAAATTCATATTTAAAATAAAATAAAATAAAATATTTAAAATATTCTCCACCTTCCCATTTAATTTCTGGTACCAGAATACAGGTATATCTAGCCACTCCATTCATAATCAAATATGAAACCATTATTCAATCAAAATTCTATTATCACATACGAATCCATCCAAAATGAAAGGTGGAATACAAGAGAAGATGTTGAAAACGACTCAAGTTACTTATCAGGAAATAAAAAGATGTTGAACATAATCGAATGAAAATTTAAATGTCGAAGACTTGAAAGTCATCTAGTTTAGAACCTTGGAAGAATGGGAATTCCGAATGATAAATTGAGTTCCTTGTTGTCTCACAAGTAGGCACAAGCAATGAGCTTCCATACACGAAAAAAAAACAATGGAGTTCTCAGTAAGAAACATTGACAATTGTGATTCATGGACAAATGGCACCTGCCAAGAACCAACTGAAAAGAAATGAAGGGCGCACCTTTACGAAGAATTTGACAAGATTTTAAGTGACATTTACACGAACAATATCCTAGCAAAGAGTTGCAACATGTTTAGATAATATAAGGAATACCTTCTAACCCTCAATCCACCACCACCATCTCCAATACCCATCCTAGAAAAGAGTTGCAACATGTTTATATAATATAAAGAACTTCACCTTGCACTTTACGTAAATATGCAATCAACTTGTACAAAGAAAATTGGCACAATTCAGGCATCAAAAGTAAATTACAACTTCAAGGTTCTACTTGAGGTAAGAAAAAAGAAACTTTTCGAAGCAAGTGAGAGGCCAATATAAATAAAACAAAACAACCAACGCCCCTTGATCGATGGAGGTTAGGGTTAAATTATAGCATCACCTGGACAGGTGCATAACCACCGGCTGGTGGTAGAGAGATGGGTGCAGTCGTGCTAGTGGAGGAACGGAGGGTCCTCCATATATGGAGGAGGTGGAGCCATGTACCTAGTAAATTACATGTAAGAAGGTGTCCGTGATAAGAAATGAAAGTTGATTATTTGCTTCACATCGTGACAACTGATAATTGTATCAGCAAAAAGGAGGAAATTAGTATTTGCATTAAGAGAGATTGATAAGTACTTTTCTCATGAAATTAGGGAGCACATTGGGTATTATATTATACTAGTGATCAGTGTATGTGTTGCCAGACTACAATTGGTCATACACCAAAATTAGCAAATCCAGCTAAATTTTAACTCAGATGGTTCACGACACAATGGAAAGGATGTCTCCATGTCTACATATACTTTTAGCAGGTCTAACGAAGTTAAAACAGACTGTTACACACCTCTCCTATCATGGAATTTCCAGGTACCAACCTGGAGAATGTCTAAGCACAAAAGCTCAACATACAGTGCATTATCAAATCCTGCAAAAAACATTCCATAAGCAAAAAAAAAAAAAAAATCAAATCAGAGGGCTTCCACTTAGGTTCTGTACTATTTTTTCATCCATTCAAAGCACATAGTACTCAAGATAACATGAAACATGTGATGACATCCAACTACTTATTCATTGAACGGACATGGAGATACTTTACCGGCAGTACCACTTCTCATTCAAGAATTCTATCAAACACAATAAAGGTAAAAAATAATCAAACAAAAAAGGAAGAAGTTAAAATCCCTAACTCTATCTACAAAACTGAAATAAGAAAGCTAAATCATACCTTCGTAGGGGATGGAGCATTTAAGGATAGAGAAGGCACTGACTGTGTAGTCTTCTGTTTCTTCCGAGATGCTGAGACAGTAGGGCTTGGTATTTGATCATGAACAGGTTGAGTTGTACTGAGCAAGCCGGCTTGGTGTGCACCACCTGTCTGTCTCAACACCCTGATAACATTATACAAACACCTTTTGATTAAAGGTAGCCTAACTAACCGAGACGTACAAATCTTATGAATGGTTCCATAGAAACCACGGAAGCACATTTCATGAATGTATCAAACCTTATCTTTCGAATGATATCATCTGCATTAACCCTACCAAGAAGTTCTCTATGCTCTGTTATTAAACTTTCTAAGGTCTGATTTATAAAACACATTGATAGAAAGCCGAGACAAAAGGTTTCAGTGACAAAAACATACCCATGTCATGGCATCAGATTGAGCCTTGAACGCTCGCAACACTGAACTGTAGGCTTCTTGCTCAAGGAGATGGATCTGAGTCTCCATATCATTTGGAGGCCTGGCGAAAGGAGCAGAACCCGCAACTGCAGGCCTTCCATTACCTGCCAGATTCCCTGATATGGTCGAAAACATACAATAGACATTATGCTAGGCTAGACGTTTACAACAGCTTCGCACATTTTCGTTTCATATATATGTGTATTAAATATTTTTAATATATAAGGAGGTTACCTTCACGCCCTATTGGCGAGTTCAACCTCCGCAAATGGGAGAGATTTGATGCATACGTTAGGCGATTGAGCACCTGCATAATAAAAATAACAGATTAAATTTTAATCAAGCAAGATGCACCTGCATGAGAAAGGTTGGACTGCAACAATATTAGTAGTCTCACCTGCGAAACACCAGCTCTGGTACCAGCTTACATTTGCTTGCCCCTAGTTCCCGGTAGCAAGGGAGTATTTAAGACCAGTCGTAATTGTTTTAGCTCTTATCGCAAATTGCAAATTAACATCTTTTCCATTATCAACACACTGTCCCAGGCAGAGATAACATAAGCAAAGACCAATGAAAGAGCATAAAATAAGGAATTGGAACTCAACAATGCCCATGTAAAGAATATACTAATGCTCAATGCTAACTAGTTGCTATGCTTGTGTTGAACCTACACGAGCTGATGATGTAGGCTGATGATGACCCTTTCTATGCGTTTCATACTTTCATGCAGTTTAACATCTCCTAAGAACAAGAATAGATAAAATCATTATCGATTAACTATTAAACCTAAACACATTGCCTACACCTCCTCTAGTTCAGCTGAAACCACATTACTATAACTTGATGGATCTCCTTTCCATTTGTTCCTTTATAGATCCCCTAATACTTTGCCCTGAAAATAAACTAATCAAAAGAATAAAAATAAAAACCCATCAAGTAAATCTAAAATGAAGAAAAAAAGAAAAGAAGAACTATGCAAAAAAATACAGAGTACCCAAATCTTACCAGTAACAACCTGGAAAATTAAGGAAAACACCATAACTATCAAAGATTGGAACCCCATCAGTATTACATACAGTTCAACATATTAAACATCAAATCAAAAATAAAATCAATGAAACCCTAGAAAATAAAAAAATCCCCAAATCAGAACTACAAGAACCAAAAATCCCTAAAGAAAACACTAGAAACATTTCATAAACTCTGAGAAGAGTTTCAATATTTCGTATAATAGAGTAATCATGAGAGAAAAAAATAAAATGAAGAACTATGTACAGTTAGTACCCAAATCTTACCAGTAAAATCCTAGAAAATTAAGGAAAACACCATAACTATCAAAGATTCAAACCCATCAATATTCCATACACCTCATCATATTAGACATCAAATCAAAAAGGAAATCAGTAAAACCCTAGAAAATTAATTAAAAAAAAATCCCCAAATCAGAACTGCAACAACCAAAAAACCCAAATTAAAACACTAGAAACACTTTATAAACTCTGAGAAGAGCTTCAACATTTCATATAAAAGAGAAATTGTGAGAAATAGAAGAGATCTAGAGAAGTTTCAAACATGCACTTACTGTAGTATAGAAGGAGAAACAGATTTATCAACTTGCTGTAGGAACGAGAAAGGCTTCAGACAGATTCGGTTGAGAGGAACAAGAGAAAAAAATCGTGATAGGAGAGAAAAAAATGGGAGTGAATTTTTTTATGAATATGAAATTTGGGCGAAAGGGAAAGATGAGAGGGGTAGAGAGAGAGGGAGAAAGGGGAAGATGCTTTTTCTTCTCGGTGCTTCCCTGGGTTAAAACCCTCGAATTGAGACATGTGTCCTATTAAAAGAATAAAGTGAAAGAAATGGGCGGGCTGGGAGGGAAATGGCCAAATTTTCAGTGAAAATTGGGGGGAGATTTGGTTTTACCCACAAAATGAAGTGGGAAAAAAAGTGCAGAGACAAAATTTTGGTCAAAAAATTGAGGGAAAATTGGGAAGGAATTTTGGGGAAAGTTTGGAGTTTTGGAGGGAAATAAAATGGAATTATAATGAAAAAGAAATGATTAATTAGATATATATTAAAGTTATTAAATTTTGTAGAGACACATTTTAAGACACTTATATGAGTAGTTGAAAAATCAGAATTAAAGCTACTCATATTTTTTATTTGAGACTCTTATATGAGTGGAAGCACTAAAGACATATATATGTGTCTCAAACCCAAAAATCAATATGTCTCAAAATGGGCCATATGGTGTAGTGTGGGTGTTCTTGATCTAGAATCATATGAGAAATTCTCCTTTTGTTACCTCGAACTAGAGAAGTGTCTTGACTTTGGTTTTCTATGAAACTATTAGCAGTTTTGTTCTTGAGACAGTTTATGCATCTTATCTTATCTTTCCCTTTACCTTTATATGATTTAATAACATCGTAAGACATGTCCATTCTTAAAATGGGTAAAGCACTAATGGAGGAGGAAGAAATAAGATTGACAACTAATGCAATATTAGCTCTTTCCTCTTCTTCACAATTATATAAATCAGAGGTCTCATCATGAGTTACAGCCAATGCCTTACTTCTAGTGTATTTCTTGCGATTGGGACAGTCTTTAGTAATATGACCAAACCTTTTACAATTGAAGCATTGCGGCTGATATTCATCTTCTTCTTCATGTTCCTTTTTTACATGAATTCGATCATGTGGTCGAGAAGATTGGTGAGTATCCTTTTTAGTGTTCTTATAGACAACATCCTCCTTTCTTTTCAAACAACAACTTAATCATGATCTGCTTCTTACTAAAGAAGATATGTCCAACGTATGTTCGGACTTTAAAGAACACTTATTATTCTTTATCCTTTTGACATGTTCTAGAATTGTCTTCATCTCATACTCATATGAGTTTTTTAAGGCGTTGTAGTTATCAGTGGTAGTTTTTCTTAACTGCTCTATTTTATTTTTCCGATCAATACTTTTCCTTGGCTTTACTTCTAAGGATTGAATCTTTGACGAATTAAGACATAACCTTAAACGAGTCTAGATCAGTTTTACATGATGAGAGTTCACGTTTGAGTTGATCATTTTCATCTTTCATATGACATAGGTCTTTGGGGAGTTTTCCTTCTCTCTTTAGCACAAGTGAAATCTCTGTTGCGCGTGAAAGAAACTCCTTTCTTAATTTATCAAGTTGAGAAGAGACATAATCAGCTTCCTCTATATCATACAGTGATTCAGAATCACTCTCATCAATTGTAGGCACATGTCTTAGCTTATCTTGATAATACTGGGACATATTTTCAGAAGAGTATGTAGAGCTCTTAGAGGACAATCCTTCTAAGCATTTTTTAAAGTCAAACCCAGAATGAGTCTCACTGAAATCTTGTGAAACGTTAATTAAATAATGCAGAAGATTCATTTCTTATAGGATGGATCGCACCAAATACAGATTGTTAGATCTTTTCTTGTTTGCCTGCTCTGATACCAATTAAAAAGGCGAGGGTACCCCAAATATACCTCAAGCTATTAATTTTCCTTCCTATAAGTCTTTTCCCCGAAAGTGATTATCTATGGACTGAGTCGAGACAATACAACAAATCGGTTCACACTTTGTGTGATCCTCTATGGATACGAGATCGAGACAATACAACAACAAAGTGTGTTTACTTGATACAAAGGTTCGGACTTAACCAAACTCAATAGGATTCACGTGTCAAGTAAATAGGAATTAACGTTTGTGCAATTTACTTTAATTATAATAAAATAATTATAATGCGGAAATATAAAGTAAATGACACAACAAGATTTTTTTAACGAGGAAACCGCAAATATAGAAAAACCCCGGGACCTAGTTCAGAATTGAATACTCTCAGGATTAAGCTGCTATACAAAATAAACCAACTTCGTATAGTTGATACCAAGCAACTAAACCTATAGTTCACCTAGTTCCGTCTGTATTCCCACGCCTCCAACCTGTAATCAAGTCACGTACTTGGACCAATTCCCTTGGTTCGTATTCCAAACAGTAAAGGAACAACAAATATGTTTGGTATTAACTCTCTTCAACCAAGTGATATGAGTTGCGCAAAGGTTCCCTTGTTTATCTTAACATAAACTCCTTTGCTAGGTTCCAAGATCTATCTTATGTTCAATCAACCAAAGGCAATCGTTAAGATTAAGCCAATCAATACCTTTAATCACAAGGAAACGTATAGATGCCGATCTTCCTCAATTAATCAATCCAATCTACCACAAGGATAAACCGATTATTAATTGGGTCCTATTTTTCCCAAACAAATATTGTGCACACCAAAGATTATAAAAAACAAGTCACAAATATTCAATATCTTCTTTGTCTTCAAATCTTCTTAGATCTTCAATAAACACCTGCACACAACTACTTGAATCTCTTGTGATCAATCACACACAGAACGAAGTCTGTTAACCATGGATTATCACAAGATCGTCTTTAGATCTAAAAATAGTCTAAAGATCCCCGTCGAAACCTTGAACTAGTTTGAGTGAATCTTATATCATAAGAGAAGATTCCCAAGAATAAAAAAACTAGGTGCAATTAAAGGTCAACCACCGTTAGTCAATCAAATCTATACGAAAACTAAAGATAAAATGCAATATCTAGTTTCCCACCAACGGGTCGCGCTAGAGCTTCTCAATCCTAAAGAAGACTTTAAATTGAGAGGCCGTAAGAGATTTCACATAATTAGATTACTCTCCTATCCGATAGGAGGCTTCACCAGTAACAAAGACAAAAGAGTAAGTCTAATGTTATGCAGGATTAGTTTGCTAGAAATGCAAACTCAAAGTATTTATAGACAAGGAAGTTTGGACACCAAGGAATTTCCAAAACCGCAAATATTCTCAAGATATTTTTCATTACTCCACCAAATTCGGTTTTCATAATTCATGTGGATGCACTGTCCAAAAATAATGATCGAAAACTCCTTAGAAAATCTTTAATTAGAAAATGCACATTAGTAATTCTTATTTTCCATATATAATTAAAAACCCTTAATTAAAAAGATTATTAACTTATTTAGAGTGTTCATGCTTCACAGTTTTATGTTTTCAATATGCACGACTTGAAAGATACGTTAGGGAATGAAACAGTTCAAGTCAAATATCACTAACCTCAAGTGGAAGGATGATGTTGTCGTTGTAGCTCCGCACTTCTTAAAGTCTTCGCAATACTTGTAATGTCGCATCCTAATACTTTCAAGATGACCTATACGAAGTTGACTCTAGTACATTTAAATCAAGCGACTCTTAAATGAGTTTTGGTTCACTAAAATAAGACAACCAAACTTGACATACCAATGCTTGGTGGGTTCAACCGAGAAATGCTCTAATACTTTCCAAACCTGATGGATGAAAATCCTGCGAGAACTATCTTCTCCCAATTACCGGAAATACCACCAACCAATCCCGAGTGTTTCTCTGCCTTGTTTAAGGTTCGCACACGTCTCTTTTAAGCAATCATACTCCAGCATATTTCCCACACCTTCAGAATCTGTCCGACACATTCTGGCCTAATCAAAACTCCCAAAATAATCAAAAATAATCCCGAGAACATTTCTTCACGTAACCATACTTTCCCTGTTTATCTCCAATCCGATGTTCTATCCAAATCTAAACAAATGTAATGACCATACCTTCCCTGTTTCGTTCATCCAAGTCATCTCAACAAAATTTAGCAGTTGAGTCTCATTAAAAACAATCCAAATCTCGAACCCTAAAATCTGTTCAGCTGCAAAGATATTTCCCGCCAAAAAATTGAATTCGAATTGTTGAAGATGACCTCCCCTTATCCGAACTAGGGTTGTGAATAGAAAATGGTTACCCCTTATCAACTGGGTGCCCCTTATATATTTGAGGGTCCCCTTAGTAATTTAGCTGCCCCTTAACTAACAGTGAAAGTCCGAATAACATGTGTCCTACGGGTGCGAATAACATCTTTTCGAGCCAATTTTCCACAAGAGCTTATTTCCTTGAAAAGACTTAAAACAAGTTTATTAGTGATAAAATGAGTTCCAGCTAATGTATTTATGGGTAAAAATGTGTCGCATTTTCGTGCTTATTAGTTGTGTAGTTAGGGTTTAGGTTTAGGGTTTCCATTATCTTAGGCTTTCATGTTTATATGTGAGTTTGCATCTATCAAGCCTTGTATTTTTATATTAGTCGGTCCTTATCTATTTGGCCTTGTAATGTTATATTAGGAAGTCCTCTTTTGATTGGCTTCTTATATTTTTATAAGAAGTATTTATTTGGGGTTTGTGCTTCGTACTTACTTTTTTTTTTTTTGAAGCATTTCATACTTACTATTCAATCTATAAATTTATTTATCGAGATTTTTTTTTTATGAGTCTTGCATCAGGAAGTAAACACCTATTAAAACTTCTTATGCAAAATGTCTTAATCATGCAGGGAGATGAATACTTATTAAAACTTCCTTAACACCTATAGCTAACCATCTTATGCATACTCAGCTCTTCCCCGCACATGTCCACAACAAGATTGATAGGATAACCAGGGATTTTTTCTAGGGCCATGATTCCTCTGTTAAAAAACTCCATCATTTGGGATGGATCAAGCTTAACAAACCGATTGCCCAAGGAGGTCTTGGCATTAAGAAGAGTATCCATCACAAAAAATACTTGTTCATAAAATGAATATGGAACATATATGACAAGCCTTACTCTATCTTCACCGAACCTTATAACGAGAAATACCTCAATTACCAACCAATATTCCAAAGTACCATCCAAGTTCCTTCTTAAGCCAGCCCAAAATGAAAACAAATGGCAACTCTAATCCCTTTCTTCAAATAACTCATATTCCATCGGATAAGAAACAGTTAAGGCATACCTATCCAAGTTAATTGGATACCTTACTTTCAAAACCTTGATTATTACCAGTGATACCCTATCCAAACCGTGGCAGATATAATTGACCCCTCTACTCATAACTGGAAACATAATCGGTTAGATAACCTTCCACCTTCAGCGATCCAGCAAATAATAAATATACACCTTCCAAGTGACAACCACCCAGATAGAATCATTTGGCCGCTCTGATAATCAAGAAAATACATAACTTCATCTGGATATAATAGCCTAATCCAACAAGATAATCTCTCACACCTAAACCCCTTCCAAATACCAAATTTCTATGACCTTACCATGTCCACCAAAAATCCAACTTTTCTTGTGGAAATCTATCAATGAAGGTCTTCCCACCTTTTCAATCTTGCAACGTATCAACCTTAACAATTATAACCTTTTCCCGAGATGCAGATCTACTTCAGAATCTGCTGAACACTTGCTTATACACTGAAAAGTTTCTTTAAATATATGGACCATGCTGTCCAATCACATAACAACCAATTATATCCTCAAAAATAACCAAACAGTTACCATCACAACTCAAACAACAATAATCCAAATCCTACAAAGGCCTTCCCCTACTTCTACAATCACTTCAATTTGTTATATCTTTTGGTCACTGTGGACGGCCAGAAAAGAACTCATTTTCCGACAAACCGACTCAAATCCATAAGATATTTTAATGCGAGCCTTACAACAACAACAAGAATTTGAATGGGCAAAAATGATAACCCCACCAATTCTCCCAGGGGAACCACCATACATGATTTCATCAAACAATCTTAGGACAACAAGAATAATTTATGTCGTATGGATCAGACCAGAACTTGATTGGATAAAAATAAACATTGATGGAGCTGCAAGAAGACACCCAGGAATGGCAGGAGCAGGGTTCATTTGCAGGGATTCAAATGCGGACACTGTGATAGCTATGGCACAACCTTTAGGAATAATAAATGACATTACCGCAGAGACATGTGCGACTATTTTCGCGACTAGAATGGCGACAAAAAGATAATGGGATAAAGTGCTACTCGAAACAGACTCAGAAAAACTCATTTGATACATAAAGACCTGAACTGAATATCCTTGGTACATCATAGAAATAAAACAAAGAATGCGACAAATCCCTTGTTGTGATATCCAAAAAATGTATCGAGAAGGAAACCATGCAGAAAACGGTATATCAAACTTTGCAGCGGATGGAAGCCAAGCAAAAAATTATTCGACTACAATATGAGACCAGGCAATCCCACCTTTCATCACTCAAATTCTATTAAGGGACTCTATGGGGATCCAATATCCTTGTGTAATAACAATTTAATTCTTTATATAGCATGCATGTTTCAAAAAAAAAAAAAAAAAGGAAGTAAACTTATCTTTATTAGAAAGAAGAAAAAAATGTGACTCTATTATAGGCTCAGGCTCTTTTGCTTGAGTAAATAAGTGTCACAATCCAAATATTAGGTGCCTATGCAAGAAGAATTGTTTTTTAAACTCTGAAGGTCTAGGTTGGCACCATGTGACTTGTGATTCTTTAAGTTTATACCTTTAATTTTTAATGTGAACTTAAGTCTATAGATATCCCTAAGAAGTCTCACTTTAAAGATTTAAGGTCTTGTTTGATAACAAAGAAAGGAAACAATTCCATGGAAAGTGTTTATGTGGAATCAGTTTTTTGGGGGAGGCAAGGAAATACTTTCCATGGAATTCCACGGAATTGAGTTTAGAACATACTTTAGGCCACACTTTTTTTACAATTTCATGGAAATAGTTTTTTAACCAAACGACTTATTTCCATGGGAAATGACTAATTCCATGGAATTAATTCCTATCAAACACAGCCTAAGAGACGACTCTATTCTCTCTCTGTCGGTGCTCCGTGAATCGGGCGACAAATTGAGTTAACCCAGTTTTCACAGATTCAATTCTCCGTGAACAATTTCTTTGATTTCTTGCTTGTCTATTGATTAGCTTGCATCAAATCCAACAAATCTCAAATCTACCCAGTTACCACTTTCAAAATCTTCAATTAATTAAAAAGTACAAAAATAAAATAAAAATTCAGATCAAATCAAAGGGTTTCGCGGAATGATTGTTGGCTAATTCTTCTTCCTTACCTGGTTATCTCGATCTCCCCAAGCTAGTTGCGACTGAGTACAAAGGTATGAATGATGTTATCTTATGTTACTTATGCTAACACTTCTGTTATTTTGTAGGGTATTCATGTTCATTATCTCTTACTCCTGCAACTGTACCGTCCATCCTAATTTATCACCCATTTTATTTCTACAAACCCCTCACCATAGCTCTTGTTGAGTGATTGTAGAATGAATTTATTTGAACCGAGAAGGTACCATAAACCCAAGTTTATCCCGTCCCCTTTTAAAGTCACTCTCAATCTATATTGGTGGTTAGTAAGCCTTATTGGTTATGAGTTAATGGAGTCTTTTCGAAGTAAATGGGTGCAACAATAAATTTTTCTTTCCTGTTAGCCTTCAACCCGTTCGATCAAATTCCAAGGAAGGAGTCACCAATAAATATCTCACTAGAGGTGTATGCGTGAATCAATCGACCTCAACTCTAAAAATCTAACCAAACTCCAGGTACAAAATGGATCTTGGAGCCGAATGTGGAAACAATAAAGAAACAAATCATCAAAGAAAGAACTGGCCAGTTGAGAATGGTACCATGGATAATATTAAGAAGGAGTTTGAGGAGAAGCTTAAGAAGACAATTTCAAAGCAAGGGTATGTGGGAAATTCACTGTCTCATGCAACTAATGTAGTAACAAAATTCTCTCATCTATATTTAAAATAAAACATGCGGAGTCAGGCTGATCTTAGTCACAAGAGAAATAACTCGGAAGTGGAGATCTTCTCTTCCCCAGTTCGGACCCCAAGGTTTAGAGTAGTTGTGAAAACAGAAGAGCAATGGGTTGAAGAAAAAGTTTCCAAAAAATATGTGTCGATTCAGAGCAAAGGGGAGAACCACCGGGGTAGTTCCCAAGGACGATCAGCTCGGTAGAGAAAATGGAGGTAACTGAAGTTCAAAACTCTCGATTTTGGGATTTCTTCTATACTAGAAGAGTTTCTACAAAGAAAAATTCACCTCCCTTGTCTCATCCAAATCAAAAAAGCCTCTTAACCATTGATTTCCCTACTCCAATCTTACCACAAAGTCGTAGACCTATAATGAAAACCTCAAAGAATTTATGAATATCAAGACCCCCATCATTGGTCAGTGGTAGAGGCAAATGGAAAAAGAAGATGAACACCTGCAGGAATGGTAGTAGGGTTGAAGAGCAAAGATGGGTGAATGCCGATAGTACTCATAACGCTAAATATAATGCAGGTAAGCTTAAAATTTACAAGTTGTCTTTATATTTACCAGATAGTAGTCCATAATAAATATTTGATTAGGTTTCCTAGTAGCATTATCCTTAATAAAAAATCCGTAAATACTCGTGGTGTCCATATACTGAAGTGGTTCGACTTTTCTGTAAGGTCTCTCACATGTGTTCTAGATGGGTCCAATCTCTTTTATGGTGCCGTATAAATTTATACTTGGTATGTTGTCTACTGTTATTCTCTGCATCCCTACTCCGAGAAGGAATATTCTTTGATTTGTTGGTATTACTTTCAACACTCAATCATGTCCCTAAATTTCATTGCATGGAATTTTCAAGGATTGGGAAAACCAACTACCCAATCCCATCTTAGTAATATGGTAAGTGAGCATCTACCAGATATCTTATTTCTCCAAGAAACTAAAAACGCTGAATCTACCATAAAACCCCTTTTAAAAAATATCAAATTCAACGATATGGTGATTGTGAATCAAACGAGAGTTATAGGTACTGTATGTGGTTTGGTATTGGCCTGGTTCAGTAAAGTTTCCGTCTAAGTAGTGCATACAAATGATAGTCAAATAGATTCCATTGTCACTTGTAACATGAGTAAAAATGTCTGGATGTTGTCTAGTACTTATGGTTATCCGTATAGACTAAAAAAGCATGTTAGCTGGGAATATTTCAAAAACCTATCTAGAACAGTGAAGGGCCCCTGGCTCATCATTGGGGACCTAATTTTTACCCTCTCTAATGATGAAAGAAGGGGTGGAAGCCCCTTGGATCCAAATGAGGAATCCTTTTCCACTCAATTGATAAACTATGACGAGCTTATTGACTTAGGTTTTGTCGGTTACCAATTTACTTGGTCCAAAAAAAGAACTGGCCACGATTTTATCAATGCTAGAATTGATAGAGTCATGTTAAATTTTGGTTGGTTAGATTTATTTCCTAGAGCCATGGTGTACCATCTGACCCCTATGAGATCAGACCATTGCCCTATTCTCTTAAGAACCTCTCCCTACTGGAAAAATGGAGCGAAACCTTTTAAGTTCTTTGGTATATATATGGAAGAGCCTTCTTGCTTCCAAGTCATTGAGGATTCATAGGATTTCCTTCCTGTTGGGTCTGCAACTTTCAGTTTAGTGCCTAAACTAAAAAAAATTCAAGCAAAATATAATAATTTGGAACCGCGAGAATTTTGGAAACATCCAACAAAATATTAAAAAACTCAACCAAAATTTAAATCGTGCAAAGAACAACCTTAAGCTACAGGTCAATAACCCAAATTTCTTGGAAATAAAAAAATGATTTGGAAAAATGCAACTATTACGAAGAAGCCTTTTGGAAAACTAAAGCCACTGATAATAAACTTAATTTGGGAGATAAAAATACTGGTTATTTTCACTCCACTGCTAATTATAGGGCAAGGAAATTGAGAATTGAGGCAATTAAAAAAGATGACGGAACTTGGTGTAATGAAAGGAAGGGTATTGTGGATACTTTATACTCCTATTTTGCCTCGATGGATTACACCTCAAAACCTAGTATTTCTGAACACATTATCAATTTGATCCCAAATTGCATTAATGATCTGGAAAATACAAAGTTGATGAGACAACCATCTGAACTTGAAATAAAACTCACATTATTTGATATGCATCCTAATAAATACCATGGCCTGATGGATTCCCGACCATATTTTTTTCAAAAAAACTGGTTTCTTCACAAAGTTGAACTAACAGAAATGATCCAATACTTCTTCGTGTCAAAACGTATTCCAAAGGAAATCAATTCCACTTTCATCACCCTCATTCCCATAAAGGGCTCGCCAGAGTCTCCTAAAGATTTTAGACATATTTATCTATGTAATACTATCTAGAAAATCATCTCTAAGCTGCTTGCTAATTGAATAAAGTCGTTCTTTGATAAGATCATTTCTCCTTATCAGTTGGATTTTGTCCCTGGTAGGAAGATAGTTGATAACATAGTTATTGCACATGAGATCATCTATATTATGAGAATTGAAAATAAAAGAAAAAATGAGGGTATATGGGGATAAAAATTGATATGTCTAAAGCTTTTGATCGGGTAGAATAGCCTTTTATTGACAAAGTCATGGAAAAGTTGGTATTTTGTAAAGATTGGATTGACTTGATTCAACAATGCATAGGAATAACCTATAATGTTGTCCTCATGAATGGGTCCCCAACGGGTTTTTTAAACCAACTAGGGGACTAAGACAGGGAGACCCCCTTTCACGTACTTATTCATTATTTGTATGGAGGGTCTCTGTAGAATTTTAATGGAAGAAGAGGGAAAAAAGCTCATAAATTGAGTTAAATTCGCTAAAATTTCTCCTTCTATATCTCACTTGTTGTTTGCGGATGTCTGTCTCATCTTCACAAAGGCTGGGAAAAAATAGTGCAAAAATCTTGTTTAGTTCCTTGACCTCTTTCGCCAGGGATCATGGCAACTCATAAATTATGAAAAATCTGGTATTTTCTTCAGTAACTCTGTTACTAATAGAGAAGCTAGATAAATCCTTCAAATCCTCAATATAGGCAGAATAAAACTCGATGATAAGTACCCAGGGGTCCCTTTGTTTACCCACAAGTCTAAAATAATATGCTTTGTGTTATAGCACTGCTCGGTCGAACTTGCATGCGTTTATATCTTAAGCATGTTTGTCAATCTTAGTGATCAAAAATATAAAGTATTGATTTATAGTCTACTATATCTAAGGTCTCGGACTAGGATAGAAAGTGTAGTTGAGCTCAAGAACTCCATGGAAATCATCATACAAGACAAAGGACTACTTAAGGAACAAATGGATCTATATCGACCAAAAGGTATGTGTATACTTGAACTTATCTATCACTCAAAAGTCTATCTACTTTATCTCCTATCTTGAGACAAAAGTCGTTTTACTATATAGAAAAAGAATATGCACATGTGACATTTCGAGCTGAGTATATCTTGCTTATATATTTATAGAAATGGGTGTTGGTAAATCTTTGGCTTTAGCCAAGTTTATCTTTACCTAGTGACGAAAGTCATTTTATGTTTCAATCATTTGGAAATCGCTCTGACGAAAAATAGTTTATGAATAACAACTATATAACGCCCTCTGAGAATGTTTCAATGATTGAAATGAGAGTTTAGACTATATAACCATTGGGGGATATAAAAATTGTTGTGGAAACACATATATATATAAGTCCTTAGCACTTGAACCGAAGTTTGTGAACTTTGTTGATCAAGTGGAACCGGAACGTGAGCATCCAAATCAGTCCGCAAAATCAATTCGCGAACTAGCTTAGTTCCCGAACCCAAGAATATCTGCTGAAGTTGAAGCTCAGGTGCAATCCGCGAACCCATTCCGCGAACTGATGGAAGTTCTCGAACCCGAGAATTTCTGCTGGAGTTTGTTAACTTCAACCGGCTATCTTGAGTCCGCGAACTCAAGAGGTTATGTCTGAAAACGTTGTTCGTGAATTTATCTTAAATTACTAAGGAATGCTTCGGGAAACCGTGGCTTTATAGTTCATGAAATAATTCGAATGAATCACATAATTTTTGATTCAATTATGTCTTGTGTAGTACATGAGATCTCATAGCAATTGAACAACTCTCTAACTAGTTCATTTGAGTCATTTGGACTAGTTATTGTGAAGAAGAATATGATTGATATGAAGGTTATCATTTGGATAATCATTTGGTTGACTAATATTGAACCAACCATTGTACACGTTTGGGTACGGTTACACAAACCCAAAAACATCAAGTACATGTGTGTATGGAAAGCTAAGTTTTCGATCTAAAGGTTGAGAGATATTAGCTTTTATCTAATCAGGTTTTCATCTAACGGTGAATATTGAATGCTTTGTTAGCCAGCTAACATTGATTGCAAACCCTGATTTGAAAGAATATATAAGGGATAACTCTAGCAATTGGGTAACCTAATCCCCACACATTTTTTGTGTTACTAGTTTGCTAATCTAGAGTCGTTTCTCCTTTAACCTTTGGTTTTCTACTTCTAAAACCGGGTTAACGACTTAAAGTCTTCATTGGGATTGTGAAGCCAGGCCGATACTACTTTTATTGTATTTGTGTGATCTTATCTTGCTGTTTCTATCGTACGAGTACAATTGTAATAATTGGCTTGAGATTTTTATCTCCGGTAGGAAAGATAAAAGTAGTCACAAACATCTTCGTCTCATTGTTTGTGATTCCACAATAATCTTCTTCGTTGCGTCTATTAAGTTTATTGTGAGTTAATTGATGAAACTGATATGTTCTTCGGGAATATAAGTCTGGTTTTATCAATTGGTTCATGTTCACCTTGATTTATCGAAAGAAAGAACAAAACTTGTAGGTTTATTCGTGGGAGACGAATTTATCTATTACATGTATACTTTTCTGTGTGAGACAGATTTGTTTATTAAAGTCTTCGACTTTGGGTCGTAGAAACTCTTGGTTTTGGGTAAGATCAGCTAAGGGAATCAAGTGCGAAGTATCCTACTGGGATCAGAGGCGTAGAAGCATAACTGTACCTTGGATCAGTGTGAGATTGGTTGGGGTTCAACTACAGTCCATACCGAAGTTTGCTTAGAGTAGGCTAGTGGATGTAGCGGCTTAATACAGTGTATATTTAATCTTAACTAGGTCACGGGGTTTTTCTGCATTTGCGGTTTCCTCATTAACAAAATTCTGGTGTCTGTGTTATTTCTATTTCGCATTATATTTTGTTATATAATTGAAATAATACAGGTTGTGCGTTGTTCAATCGATTAGAATATCCGACCATTATTGGTTGTTGATTTAAATTGATTGACACTTGGATATTGTTCTTTGGTACCATCCAAGTTATCTCCCTTTGATTAGACTCGTGAATCATATTTGTTTGAGTAAATCAAATCGAGAGATTGAGATAATAACTCCTTGAGATATTTTCTATTGATTTTGTCTAGTTGATTCTCTAGAAAACAACTCGGAGTTGTCCATACAGATTGCTAATCGAAATATTGGGTGAGGTTGTTAGACCCCCACTTTTTCAATTGGTATCAAAGCAGGCAAATACGTTAAAGACCTTATAAGTCTGTGTTTTTAGCGATTTGATTATGGACAAGTCTATCTCTAACAACGTACAAGTTCAGAAATTACCAGATGATTCTGAAATCTTGGATTCACCTGAGAGAACTGTCACATCAAAGTCAATATCTAAACATTCTCTTGATGTAAAAACTGTTGATTGGGAAACACTCCTGGAAGAACAGTTGGATGAACTTTCTAATGAAGGCGATTCATATATTGATAGAGATATTGATGAGGAAGTCTCAGAGTATGTCAAGGTTTTGAATTCATTAGAAAAGAAGAAGATGATAACTTCTAATGTCACACCTCTTCTGACTCCTCTCTGTCGAGAAAACAAGAAATTGAAAATGATCTACGGTGGTCTTTATGGTCTGAATGGATCTTGTGAATCGGTCCTCAAAGATACCGAGGAAAACCTGAGTAGAAAGTCACTTGAATGTGATCGTGTATATCAAAAATACTTCTTGTTGTAAGAGAAACTTGCAGAATAGCAAACAAGTTTTGATGACAGAGAAAGCGCTTATCTCGCTCGATAAAAATGCCTTGAGGCTGATTTAGCTGCTGCTCTTGATAAAATCAAGATGTTGGAAGATGACTTGAAAAAGTTCAACACTAGTTCAAGCAAATTAACCACTATGCTAGGAGCAAGTAAAAATCATCGTGATACACGAGGATTGGGCTATAAGGGAATAGATGCTCCAAGTATTAGCAAAAAGGTAAAATTTGTCAAGGATAGTGATTCTTCTCAACAAAAGGTTTCCATTGATGGCAAAAGTGAAATACCTCCACCAGCAGTAAAAGTTCGAAAGAGTAATGTATATCAACCTCCAAAGCTAACACATACAGATCGAGGTAAGAACATTCCTTATGTTTGCCACTATTGCGGAAATAAAGGTCATCTGGAAAGGAGATGTCGTTTTCGTATAAGGAATGAGAAACTTCATGATGTTCTTGTTTGGGCATCACAAGAAGTTGTGAAACCAAGATCATATGTTAAGACTAATCCCCTTAACATTACAGGTTGTAACTGTCCAACCTTTAGGCAAAGGAATCAGTACTGTGATCAACCTAGATTTGCCTATAAATATCATACAAAGCCTTTTCACAATCGTAATTATTATCAAAAGGATAAATTCTTAAATACGAAGATAAGATCCGATGCTCCCAATTGGGGAAAGACTAACTTGCAAAATAATAGTCAATCCAATTCTCTTTCGAGAAATCTAGAAGAGAGTAATGGGAAGAAATTTACGGTTGTTCCTAAACGCACTTAGAAGTGGATACCAAAGAAAGTCAATGATGCTTTGAGTGTGAAAAGAAATGATCTTCCAGAAAATTCTATGACTATGGAGAAGGAAGTATCCATGATGTTGGAACTGAACAAGTTTTTTGGAAAAATGGAACTGGATGTGAAAGGTTCTAAAAGCGATCTCTTTCATGATAATCCAAAGGCCACTTGTGGTGAGCAAGACATTGTTCACCCAACACAACTTAGTTGTGTTGTAAGTACATCCTCACCAAGGAATGCCCTGCTATGAATACGGTGAGGAAAGCACGAGAATTGGGGCACACATTATGTTCGATAAGTCGATTGGATTTATTTAAAAAGGTATGTCTATAAAATTGAGAAATATTTGTTTTTTCATTTTCTTAGAGTAGTTATAATTATCCATGTACCTTGCTTATCGTTCATTTCTACCTAACTTGATCTGTGTTTAAGGTTCTTAAGGTTTGAAAATAGTGGTTCGGGATGTTTGAACTTCATGGTTGGTAGGTTCGGAAACCTACAATAAAATACTACAAGTGCACAGTGTCTAACTAGTATAACAATGGAAAGTACAGGTCGTTCCCATGAGGAGTGTCAAATACTACTACTAACTAATATCAAAAGTAACCAATCGACAAGATGATGTTTTAACGATTTTTCAGAAATTTAGAACAAAATGGTATGATATAAAATTCTAACAATAACGGGTTATTAGGGTCTTCGGTTTCCACCAATTAATTACTCAAACTCTACTAATCTTTAAGAATATATTCCATGAATTTTCAAATATTGTTCCTCCGCTATAGTTTCCTTCGCTTTATGGGTAGTGATTCTAAAGCATTACCTATCAGTCCTTGCATACCACGTCTAGGGATTTAACCAAAGCACGAAATATCAATTCAAATGCAAAAATAATCAAGAAAATCACATAAACGATTAAACACCAAGCTATGTGAAGAAAAATTATTAATCAATCAAATCATTATTAAGCATATATCAATGTAGAGTTTTCACAATTAATTGGTTTCTACCTAAACCCTAACATGGATTATCTCGACATGGCTTTCTCCAAAAACCATAAATCAATCAAAATAAATTGCTAGCTAATAGAAAATGAAAAATGGGAAAAGTAAAACTAAACCCTATTCTCTCCGTTCATGGCTTATTGCCGCTTCCCCCTTCTTTTTTTCTCTCTATCTGTTTCCTTTATCAGTGCTAGGAAGAAGTTCGATTAAGACCTAGCAGATTTCCCTAGGCCCAGTCCAATCACCACAAGCTTCCCAATTCAGGCCCAGTCCAAACTTTGTCCAAATCTGGCCACAGAACCAACATATACTACCTGTAAAATTCTCGGCGTACACCGGCTTGCTCACAGCCATAAATTTAGCTGCAACACTCGTATCACCAACTGCACAGTTTAGTTGCCTGCAATTCCCGGACCGTCTGGATTCCATTCTCGTCGTCACATGTCTGCAAAACTGCTCCAGTTTCGGCATAATCTGTTGCCAAGTACGCGTAGGTCTATATCCACCAACATCGCAAGTACTTTATCCACTAGTAATTCATTCTCCATTTGATCGAACATACCCTGAAATCCGTCACCATTACCATCACCAATTTCTGTCCATATGTTGTCCTTATCTTCTGACCACATCAAACTCTCTGCATCTTCTCACCGATCAATGTAAACACCGACATCTCAGGTCATTTTTTTGCTGCCAGTTCAATCTCTTTCACCTGACTACTGGCACAAGCTCTCTTCCATGACCTTCCTAATTCCGGCCACAAAACGACCTCATTTCTCCATTTTCAGTTCACATCACCCATAGCACCTTCTTGGTCAGTAACCCAACAGAACATCAACTCCTACCTGGATCGAACGCAATAATCCCAAATAAATCCAGCCAACGATATGCAGTCCATCTACCGATTCCCATTGAAGTCCCTGTAAGATAACCAACATAATACCAATCTCCAAAAGATAAATTCGCATCCATTAGTTCGATAATCCAAAACCCACACAAACACCATCGTTACTGTACTTGTTTGTCAATTACGAAATTCCATTCAAATCCATCTCGAGCAATCGATGCCAGGCCACTTCAATCGAACCAAAACCTCTCTCAGATTCAGACACAGCATCAAGCCACCAACTTCACCTGTTTAGTTTCATTGCGACATTCTCTGAAGCATCTTTCATGTCCAACTGAGCATCAGCTTCTCCACCAAGTCTCATTGTTGTGGTTGCTGATACATGGAGATACCAGACCAACCCCATTTCATTGTTGTGGTTGCTGATACATAGAGATACCAGGCCAACCCGGCTGCTGATATATAGAAAAACCAGGCCATCCCATTTCATTGTTGCTGATATATGGAGATACCATGCCAGCATAATAAGTGATGCTGATATATAGAAATACCAGGCCATCATATTTGATCATTGGTTGCTGATACATGGAAATACCATGCCAACCACATATCATCATTTTCCTCGCAAACACCATTAAGTCTCAAATTTTGTTGTTTATTCGCTGGATGATCGAATTCACTTGTACTTTCTACAAAAGCACTAAAATAGTATTAGTAACTAAAACATTGTATCCTAGCTAATATAAATATAAATATGGGTATAAAATGTAGCAATTACATGCTTATCAATGGTAGACATACTAAGTTTGCATAACATCTTTTAAATCAAAATCCAGGGGTTTAAGTTCGCAAACCTAGTTTGCAAACTGTTCAAAATTATGAAAATTCTTTTGCAAACCCGTAAGTTTTCGGACTTGCCTGTAGACGTCGATATTAGGTCGATTGTTTTTTGCCGTAACTTCTTCGTATGAACTCGGAATGAACTCATTCTCTTTGCATTCTCTTACACTTTGAAATTTATTCAAATTGGAGATGAGAAACCTTGAATTTGGATGAGATAAGATTGGTATTTGTCCTGTCTCTTATTATTGAGTATTTTGCTCCGTTTCATTGCACTTGTTCCACTTCTCTTGAACTTGAGCACTTGGATTCTTGGAGTACTACTCTTATAAGATAATTTGTATCTTTTACAAGAATGTTGTTGGAAAATCTTTTTATACGCCTTTGATAGCTATTATTGGTATAAATCCGGGCGAAAAAGATTGATTCTACCCTCTAAGGACAAATCATCTTATATGTGCATTACGAGTTTGTCTTGGTGCCTAGTAAATCTTCTATTTTTTATGTTTTGTTTAGAAGAATAACTAGTGTTCTGGAATAGCCATCATTGTGATTACACATAGCTATCCAATGTTTTTCATCTTCTTGTTTTTAGATTTATAGGTTTTAAATTCTAAACTTGTTTGGAAGATGATGGTTGCAGTATTAATCTTTATGGTTTTATATATTGCAATATTTTGATGGGATTTGTGTGTTTACGTCCGTGAACTTGATTATCCCATATTTTATCAAAGGTAAAGTCGTTCGTAAATTGATATGCAAATATTGATAAAAGGATGAATAGACTTTTGACAAACACAAAAGTTAAGCCTATATTGTCAATTATTGATGTAAGATAGGTTAAAATCTTTTGTGATTCAAGGATTATGTCTATTGTGCGTCATTTTGAAAATGGTGATGGAAACATAGAATGAATCCTTGTGTAATCCACGGTATAGAGCTTAATTGTTCCATATTATTATTACCGTGAAGGCTCCATTGTGTATCTTATGTTGAGCACGATACGACTAAGTCGATTTCCTATTAGCATAGTTGGTTGTTCCATGAGATGATATATGTTGAGCATTAAGAACTAAATAAATCAACTTATGTGGTTATTTGGTTTGTATTCCATGAGTTTTCTCATGTTGAGTACATGTACGGTTAAGGCTGTCATTTCCTATGATAATCTTAGTCGGGGTTCCATAATCTCTTGTGTTGAGCCCAAATGAACTAAATTAATCAACTTGTGTGATTATTTAGTTAGCACTCTATAAGCTTTCATATGTTAAGCATAATTGATTTGGTTGGTTATTCCATGATTAACTTAGTCATCGCTCCATAAAATTTCTTATGTGAGTATAAACGATTGAATTGATTACTTTTGTCATTAGTTTAATTGAGTAATCGATTGAATTGATTACTTTTGTCATTAGTTTAATTGAGTAATCCGATTAGATTAATTTTGGGTTTACTCGTGAATAATCTAATCGATGTTTTTAAGTCTCCATAAGTTCACTTGTGTTGAGCATATTCAGTCAAATTAATCTTGGTTCGCTTGGGTTAATATGATTGAATATTTCTTGTTAAATTCCAAATTCATACTTGTATGCAATTTGTTGAGTCTAAAGAAATCCTTCTTTTCTTCTTGAAATTAAGGTCTCTCATGTTGTTCCCTTGGGAATGACATATTATGGGGGAGAGTTCTTTTGAACTTGTGCTTAATTGCCAAATATTTGTGGGGAGTGCGGCTGTGGAATTTTTAGGGGTTATCTTGTATCTTTATAAACTCCTTAATGAATGCATTTAGCTTCGGATTTATGATTGCATCTAAACAAGATGATAGAACATTTACCTTTGGTCATGAAATGTCTCTTATGGAAATTTCATTAGAATCCCGTTATTGTACCTTTGCCAATTTTATTGACAAAAAGGGGGAGAATTAATTGTAGTTCACACTAAAAATACATATGGTTTTCGGATCATTATGTAAGGGGGAGTGGTTTCCATGTGAGATGGAGTATTGACTAAGGGGGTCGGGAGTGAATTATCACCATAGTATTGTTATTGAAGTTGTGATGCAACTGGACTTTGACGCTGTGAAATAATAATATGACATTGTATAACAATGATTGAGAACCGATGCTTTTCTCATTGTTATAGCTACGGATTTTCAAAAACGATGATACTAAACTTACAACCTTTGGGATCATTGGACTACTTGGAAGTGACGAAGATTTCGAGTATTGTTGAAGATTAGACATATAAAATAGGAGTTACAAAGTTTATTTATATATTTTTGTATTCCATTTTTATTAATAGTTTTTCCACTAAAATTGAAAAAGGGGGAGATTGTTAGAGCACTGCTCGGTCGAACTCACATGCGTTTCTATCTCAAGCATGTTTGTCAATCTTAGTGATCGAAACTATAAAGTCTTGATTTCTAGTCTACTATATCTAAGGTCTCGGACTAGGATAGAAAGTGTAGTTGAGCTCAAAAACTCCATGGAAATCATCATACAAGACGAAGGACTAATCAAGGAACCAGTGGATCTTCATCGACTAAAAGGTTTGTGGAGACTTGAACTTATCTATCACTCAAAAGTATATATACTCTATCTCCTATCTTAAGACAAAAGTTGTTTTACTATATAAACTAAGAATATGCACATGTGACATTTCGAGCTAAGTATATCTTGCTTATCCATTTCTCGAAATGGGTGTTGGTAAAGCTTTTGCTTTAGCCAAGTTCATCTTTACCTGGTGACGAAAGTCATGTTATGTTTCAATCATTTGGAAATCGCTCTGACGAAAAATAGTTTGTGAATAACAACTATATAACGCCCTCTGAGAATGTTTCAATGATTGAAATGAGAGATTAGACTATAAAATCATTGGGAGATATAAACATTGTTGTGGAAACACATATATGTATAAGTCCTTAGCACTTGAACCGAAGTTTGCGAACTTTGTTGATCAAGTGGAACCGGAATGTGAGCAGCCAACTCAGTCATGAAGCGGCTTAGTTCTCGAACCCGAGAATATCTACTGAAGTTGAAGCTCAGGTGCAGTCCGCAAACTGATGGAAGTTCTCGAACCCGAGAATTTTTGCTGGAGTGTGTTAACTTCAACCGGTTAGCTTGAGTCCGCGAAATCAGTCCGCAAACTCAAGAGGTTATGTCTGAAAACGTTGTTCGTGAACTTATCTTAAATTACTAAGGAATGCTTTGGCAAACCATGGCTTTATAATTCATGAAATGATTCGAGTGAATCACATCTTTTTTGATTCAATTGTATCTTGTATAGTACATGAGATCTCATAGCAATTGAACAACTCTCTAACTAGTTCATTTGAGTCATTTGGACTAGTTATGGTGAAGAAGAATATGGTTGATATGAAGGTTATAATTTGGCTAATCATTTGTTTCACTAATATTGAACCAATCATTGTACACGTTTGGGTACGGTTACACAAACCCAAAAACGTCAAGTACATGTGCGTATGGAAAGCTAAGTTTTCGATCTAACGTTTGAGAGATATTACCTTGTATCTAATAAGGTTTTCATCTAATGGTGAATATTGAATGCTTTGTTAGCAAGCTAACATTGATTGCAAACCCTGATTTGAAAGACTATATAAGGGAGAACTCTAGCAACTGGGAAACCTAATCCCCACACATTCTGTGTGATACTAGGTTGCTAAGCTAGAGTCGTTTCTCCTTTAACCTTTGGTTATCAATGTAGAGTTTTCACAATTAATTGGTTTCTACCTAAACCCTAACATGGATTATCTAGACATGGCTTTATCCAAAAACCATAAATCAATCAAAATAAATCGCTAGCTAATAGAAAATGAAAAATGGGAAAAATAAAACTAAACCATATTCTCTCCGTTCATGGCTTAGTGCCGCTTCCCCCTTCTTTTTTTTTTCGCTGTCTGTTAGGAAGAAGTTCGATTAAGACCTAGCAGATTTCCCTAGGCCTAGTCCAATCACCACAAGCTTCCAAATTCAGGCCCAGTCCAAACTCTGTCCAAATCTGGCCACAGGACCAATATATACTACCTGTCCAATTCTCGGCGTACACCGGCTTGTTCACAGCCATAAATTTAGCTGCAAAACTCGTATCACTAACTGCACAGTTTAGTTGACTGCAATTCCCGGACCGTCTGGATTCCATTCTCGTCGTCATATGTCTGCAAAACTGCTCCGGTTTCGGCATAATCTGTTGCCAAGTACCCATAGTTCTCCATCCACCAGCATCTCAAGTACTTTGGCCACTAGTAATTCATTCTCCATTAGATCGAACATACCCTGAAATCCGTCACCATTACCATCACCAGTTTCTGTCCGTATGTTGTCCTTGTCTTCCGACCACATCAAACTCTCTACATCTTCTCACCGATCAATCGATGCCAGGCCACTTCAATCGAACCAAAACCTCTCTCAGATTCAGACACAGCATCAAGCCACCAACTTCACCTGTTTAGTTTCATTGCGACATTCTCTGAAGCATCTTTCATGTCCAACTGAGCATCACTTCTCCACCAAGTCGACAGCTTCACAACCAACACCGGCTATTATTTCAGCCATAAGGAACCATATAGTGAATCGCAAAGCAATTCCATCTTCATTACAATCGACAAATCCCTTTTCTGTAGTTGTGTTTCGTCTTCAACACAACTGCAATAATTTTCACTTCCATACACAGTTCGTTAACCCACAGCAACAACTCAACTAGGCTAGGCCACGGTAGCAACCTTCGACCACATACCCATGGCACCAGTTCTTGGATACAATAACACTTCTGTCCATTCCCTGAACTTCTAACGCCGACCACCAACCCCATGCAAAACCAACTCCGAAATCACTTTCCTCGTCTGGTGTTAAAAAACTCAACCTATCACCGATTACAATTGTATAGCTTTGCTTCTTGAACTCAACAACACCTCCACTTCACGTCATCAAACAAAACCAGTCGGTTGCAACAGCTACAAGTCCAAATCTGTCGATGTACAAGAACTCCAACTGAAATTAAACCACTGCATAACACCACCAGTTCGACTCCATCTCCATTGATTCAACCAACTTTATTTATCTTGGAGCATGGCTTTGTTAGCTACCAGTTATTTCCTAACTGAATACCGAGAGTTGTTGATGTTGTTCCGTCCAAACCCTCTTAGATCACGACATCATTTAGACTCCCTTCCATTATCATGGTAACTAGACTGGTTGCTGATATATGGAAATACCAGGCCAACCCCGTTTCATCATGGTGGTTGCTGATATATGGAGATACCAGGCCAACCCCGTTTCATTATTGTGGTTGCTGATACATGGAGATACCAGGCCAACCCGGTTGCTGATATATAGAAAAACCAGGCCAGCCCATTTCATTGCTGCTGATATATGGAGATACCAGGCCAGCATAATAAGTGTTGTTGATATATAGAAATATCAGGCCATCATATTTGATCATTGGTTGCTGATACATGGAAATACCAGGCCAACCACATATCATCATTTTCCTCGCAAACCCATTAAGTCTCACATTTTGTTGTTTATTCGCTGGATGATCGAATTTACTTGTACTTTCTACAAAAGCACTAAAATAGTATTAGTAACTAAAACATTATATCCTACCTAATATAAATATGGGTATAAAATGTAGCAATTAAATGCTTATCAACACCCCCACACTTATATTTTGGTACTCCTCGAGCAAAACAGAGATATTATGCAACTGATTTTTTTTTTTTTTAAGAAAAGTAAAAATATGCAAAATTATGGATAATTACCCACTCCCCCACACTTAAACATTACATTGTCCTCAATGTAATTGAGTCATCCAACGTAGAAATTAAGATGGAAAATGAAAAAAAAACTAAACAAAAATAAAATAAGAGATAGAGTAGAGGGAACAAATCTGATGGTTTGACTCCCATGAAGCGAAAGTTATCTGTTTCCCTACTTTTCAGTAGCACGTTCTCAAACAATGTGGGGTTGGTACCCCAAAGTAAAATTCCAATCATATATGTAGTGTCTGAAAAGTTGGGGATCAACCCAACCAATCCGCCCAGCTGAAAATATGCACCTGCAAATTCTATAAACCTCTAAAAAGATGTATAAATCCATTCCCCGTAGAAAAATATAAGAGATAATTAAATCACTCCCACAAGAAACAATTTCAAATTGTTTGACAGTTTCTATTCGCGGAGCACTCTCTAAATCAGGTTCTAAATCAGCTGAAATAATTTCCACGGCTGAGATTGGTTCAAAATCAGCAAAATAGGGCACACGAATTGGCACAAATTTACTCGCTGAACATGGGCTTAACAAAGAAATAATATCATGACTAATAGACCCATTCTCATCCACCACAGTTTCATTATTAATATCATCAAGATGAAAATAATCATACCCTAATAGGTTAGACATTGGCTTATGGGTCAAAGTCGTAGCTTTCTGGACTGATGGAACTAGTCGAGACTCGGGTAAAACTAGAGGTTATAGTTTGACCTTCCATTTATTAGTGATAGCATCGGTGTGGAGTCTAACAAAGCATTGACTTCACAAATAACACTATCATCATCAAAATCATACCCAAAATGAGCTAAGCAAACCTCTAATGCATCTTCCGAGTGGCTCTTGCAAAATCCTTGCGAGTGCATACTTTCTTTTCGCCCACAGCACTTCAGGATAAGGTACCTAAAAAAAATCAAATAAAATGCCTAAAAATAACCAAAAGAAATCTAAAAGAAAAACAAAATAAAATTATGTACAAAAAGATATCAATCGGAGAGTATTTTGCAACCACTCCCCGGCAGCGGCGCCAAAAACTTGGTAGGTTCGGAAACCTACAATAAAATACTGCAAGTGCACAATGTCTAACTAGTAGAACAATGAAAAGTACAGGTCGTTCCCACGATGAGTGTCAAATACTACTACTAACTAATATCAAAAGTAACCAATCGACAAGATGATGTTTTAACGATTTTTCAGAAATTTAGAACAAACTGATATGATATAAAATTCTAACAATAACGGGTTATTAGGGTCTTCGGTTTCCACCAATTAATTACTCAAACTCTACTAATCTTTAAGAATATATTCCATGTATTTTCAAACACTGTTTCTCCGCTATAGTTTCATTCGCTTCATGGGTAGCGATTCTAAAGCATTACCTATCAATCCTTGCATACCACATCTAGGGATTCAACCGTAGCACGAAATATCAATTCAAATGCATAAATAATCAAGAAAATCACATAAACGATTAAACACCAAGCTATGTGAGGAAAACCTATTAATCAATCAAATCATTATTAAGAATGTAGAGTTTTCACAATTAATTGGTTTCTACCTAAACCCTAACATGGATTAGCTAGACATGGCTTTCTCCCAAAATCATAAACCAATCAAAATAAATCGCTAGATAATAGAAAATGAAAAATGGGAAAAGTAAAACTAAACCCTATTCATTCCGTTCACGGCTTAGTGCCGCTTCCCCTTCTTCTTTTTTTCTCTGTCTTAGGGGTGTGCAGAAAAACCGTAACCGCGGATTTCACCCGCAACCGTCCGTAAAATTGCGGGTGAAAACCAATCCGCAAGAGTTATGGGCCAGTCACGGTTGCATTTTCAAATCCGCACGCGGTGCGGTTACGGTTGCGGTTGGATTTCAAAAACCGCGGATTACCCGCACCGTAGGGCAGTTAGGGGATTTAATGAAATTATAAAGGATAGAATGGGAAGTTTAAGTCTTATATATAATCATATTTATCTTTCTGAAACCTAATATCATATTTTTCATTTTCTTTCTCGAGAGGAAGAGACCACCGTCGGTTTTTCTTCTCTGAGCAGCATCAGTACCCAAGAAGTCATGGCGACGTTCGATTCTTCTTAAATCATCACCTCCTTCTGATCTAAAGTTTCTATTGCTACTGGATTTTGAGTTTGTCATATTGGTTATGTTTGATTTAGGGTTTTTTTAGATTAGTTTAGGGATTTTGGGTGATTTGGTTGGGGTATAAGATTGATGAGAAATGGGTAATTTAGTTTTTTTCTTCCAATTTCCCATTTTAATTATGTTTAGATGTCCAACTGATGTCAAGATGTGTTAACGAACCATCAAGAATAAGACTACAGATCTGGAACATGGAATAATTTTGCAGGTGAAAAGGTAAGGGGCTTTTCAATTTTCCACCCTATTTTTGTTCTTCCGATCTATATTAATAACAGATCTGTGTGATTCAATCTTGTTTGTATGGTGACATAATCTTTCTGATGTGGATTTAGGAATTACTGATGATATAAGTCATGGGCTTGTTTACTTTTGTTGAATTTTGATCTGATGATGGATCTTAGTAAAGATCTGATCTCATGAGATTTTGTTTTTCTTTTGTGTGTGGTTGCAGGGAGTGGATTATTATGTGAAGACGCTTTGGGAACCTTATTTGCTTATATGATGTATATTTTAATTTCAATTTTGTGAGATTGATTCCTAAAAGAAAGCTAATTCTTAGTATGAATTGCAATTAACTGTATGATGTAGAATCCCAATTGCTAGTTAATTCTTAGTGGAGATTTATTTTAAATGATGATACCTGGACAGGGAGACTGGTATGAATTGCAATTTACTTTTTTTTTTATTTGACTGGATCCGCGGATTAATCGCAGCAAATGTCTGTATTATCCGCTGATCCGTGGACGTGAAATCCGCTGATCCGCGGACCGGTTACGATTTGATTTTCCATATCCGCAACTTTGACGGTTTGGACACGGGTGACCCCTAATCCGCAACCGTCCGTCCGTTGCACACCCCTACTCTGTATGTATCCTTTATCAGTGCTAGGTAGGGGTGAGCATGGGCCGGTATGGACCGGTTTTCGCCTCATCCGCATCCAATCCATAGCACTACGGATTTCAAATTTAGCATCCGCATCCAATCCATATCCAACGGATTTGCATCCAATGGATGCACGGATGGATGGATTGGATGCGGATAATCCAATGGATTTGTTTTGGTTAAAATTTATAGTAAAGAAAATAAAGCTAACACAAATGACTACTTATAAAACCTACATATCCTATATATGTATACAAATAAAAAAATGACATATACAACACCCCAAGCAAACATCTTAAAAATTCCTAAATGATCCATAGTATTTTCTAGAACTACATAAATACCCTTAATTTAACGGATATGGATGTCCAACGGATTTTCAAGATTGCATCCGGGCCCGATCCGTTATCCGTTGGATTTCAAAAATTCCATCTGCATCCAATCCATTGACGAACGGTCCGGACATCCATCCGCAAATGAACGGTTGGTCCCGGTTAAATCCGCGGATTACGGGCCAAATGCTCACCCCTAGTGCTAGGAAGAAGTTCGATTAAGACCTAGCAGATTTCCATAGGCCTAGTCCAATCATCACAAGCTTCCAAATTCAGGCCCAGTCCAAACTCTGTCCAAATCTGGCCACAAAACCAACATATACTACATGTCCAATTCTCGGCGTACACCAGTTTTCTCACAACCATGAGGGGCTAGCCCAATTGGTCAGGAGCCTGACTATCAAGTAATAGGTTAGCGGTTCGAGTCTCCGCTCAAACATAAATAAAAACTAACATTAACAAGGGTTTAACTTCAATGGGCCGAGTTTGCTTAGTGGGGAGTAAGCCGGTAGCTACGCTGCCAAGGGGAGGAAGGACGGGCCAATACCGAGTATCAAAAAAAAAAAAACAAATTTAGCTGCAACACTTGTATCACCAACTGCACAGTTTAGTCGACTGCAATTCTCGGACCGTCTGGATTCCATTCTCGTCGTCATACGTCTGCAAAACTGCTCCAGTTTCGGCATAATCTGTTTCCAAGTACGAATAGTTCTCCATCCACTAGCATCTCAAGTACTTTGTCCACTAGTAATTCATTCTCCATTTGATCGAACATACTCTGAAATCCGTCACCATTACCATCACCAGTTTCTGTCCGTATGTTGTCATTGTCTTCCGACCACATCAAACTCTCTGCATCTTCTCACCGATCAATGTAAACACCGGCATCTCAGGTAATTTGTTTGCTGCCAGTTCAATCTCTTTCACCTGACTACTGCACAATCTCTCTTCCATGACCTTCCTAATTCCGGCCACAACACGAGCTCATTTCTCCATTTTCAGTTTACATCACCCATAGCACCTTCTTGGTCAGTAACCCAACTGAACATCAACTCCTACCTGGATCGAATGCAATAATCCCAAATAAAGCCAGCCAACGATATGCAACCCATCTCCCGATTCCCATTGCAGTCCCTGTAAGATAACCAACATAATACCAATCTCCAAAAGATAAATTCGCAGCCATTAGTTCGATAATCCAAGACCCACTCAAACACCATCGTTACTGTGCTTGTTTGTCAATTACGAAATTCCATTCAAATCCATCTCGAGCAATCGATGTCAGGCCACTTCAATCGAACCAAAACCTCTCTCAGATTCAGACACAGCATCAAGCCACCAACTTTACCTGTTTAGTTTCATTGCGACATTCTCTGAAGCATCTTTCATGTTCAACTGAGCATCACTTCTCCACCAAGTCGACAGCTTCACAACTAACACCGGATATTATTTCAGCCATAATGAACCATACAATGAATCGCAAAGCAATTCCATCTTTATTAAAATCGAAAAATCCCTTTTATGTAGCTGAGTTTCGTCTTCAACACAACTGCAATATTTTTCACTTCCATATACAGTTCGTTAACCCACAGCAACAACTCAACTAGGCTAGGCCACGGCACACTAGTACAAACTGTCACATAGGCCACATTTTCATATCAAAAGCCTAGCCACACCAAAAACAATTTCCGTGGCTACATGCATAGATTGTTGTTGTGGCCACGGTGATCACTTTCCTGTAGCCATAGGATACTATCTTTCCATGGTTTTAAGTATAAACCCATGACATGTAGCCATTTAACCATCTTTGTGCGTGTCTAATGCGTAGGGTGGAAACAAACACGCCTATTCAGCCGAGGCGAAAAACAAAATGATTTGGCCACTTTAATTCTTTTATGTGACCAAAATGGAGGGTTCATTAGACACTTTAATTTTCCGTGGCAAAATCAAATATATTAGCCACTGGGATTATTAAGAAATAGACACAGTTGTCCAACATAGCCAAAGATAGACATATAGCTACATGAATTTCAATTTTTTTGGATTATCATATGGGATGAAGATGTTTATGCATCCAAAGTGTTTGGTTCATTGGGTGCGTGCATCATGTATATATATATATATATGTCATATGCAGTTGCTATCCAATAAACCGATAAAAATTAGCTATGTACGTTCAAGGTCATTAGTAGTGACTGGTTAACACCTGTAAATGGATGGTTTCTTCGTTCTTACCAAGTTTCTGACTTCTAGTAGTCAACTCCCGACCAGGTTTCGATCTCTGTGCTTGGTATGCATACAATATGCAAAAATAGGTTTGTTTGAGGTTTCGTAGAATATTCCGAAGGAATCTTACCTGGAAATGGATAGATTCGTTTTTCTTACCAAGTTTTTGACTTAGAGTAGTCAACTCACGGTCAGGTTTTGATCTTGAAGCATGGTATGCATAGTTTGTATGTCTTTATACCACATTTGAAGTTCGAATCGACACTAAGCTTCATATTCATCAATTTCGATGATGTATCATGCTAAGTTTTAAGTTAGAACCCTCTCAAAGATTTGTGGTCCGTAGATTATATGCCATTATACCAAGTTTGAAGTTCGAATCGACGCTGAGCTTCATGTTTATCGATTTCTATGATGTATCATGCTAAGTTTTAAGTCAGAACCCTCCCAGAGCTTATTGGTTCATATTTTCTATGCCTTTATACCATATTTGAAGTTTGAACCGACGATGAGCTTCATATTTATCGATTTCAATAATATATCATGATACGTTTGAAGTCAGAACCCTCCCAGAGCTTTTTGGTTCATAGTTTCTATGTCGTTATACCATATTTGAAGTTACAATCGACTATGAGCTTCATATTTATCGATTTCAATGATATATCATGCTACATTTGAAGTCAGAACCCTTCCAAAGCTTTTTGGTTCATAGTTTTTATGTCGCAATACCATATTTGAAGTTCGAATCGACACTGAGCTTTATATTTATTGATTTAGATGATGTATCATGTTAAGTTTGAAGTTTGAACCCTCCTGGAGCTTCTCAGTTCATAGTTTGTATGCCCGTTATACCACATTTGAAATTCGAATCGACATTGGGCTTCATATTTATCGATTTCGGTGATGTATCATGCTATCCTGAGTTTACAAGTGTGAACAAAAGCTACTTCATGATCTGTATAATTTTTAAAAATTACTTCATGACCTATGTGGCTAGTCGAAATCCAAACCGGAAGCACAAAGAGAAAGCACAAAAACACAAAGAGAAAGCACAAAGAAACACACCAATTATCGAATTCATTTTTCATTTTCCCAATTCATTATTATACATTTTTTGGATTGTTTTATATCAGAATGTCGATAACAATGTCCTAAATTTATTAATATATTTTTTGGATTTTTTTTTCATCTAGAAGGTTGATAATAAACCGAATACATGAGTTTGTAGTAGCACAAAGAGAAACACAAATGCTTCAATCCGTATGAGCATAATAAATACAATCACAACCGTCAGATTGTTTTCTCAATCCGTATGAGTGGATCAAACGAAATCTGGTCCGTCCATCATTTACACTCGGATTCACTTTTTTTCTCTTCGAAGCATGGTTGTATCACAAAATCTTTCCTCAACCACTCGAACCCGATTCCTATCTGTTCTTCTCTCAATCACCACCGATGTGCTTCAAAAAATAAAAATCACCACCGATGCAAAACACCTCTCCTCTCCTTGTTCTCGATTCCTATTTGTTGACATTTCAAATACCACAATCTTCGATTCCACCTTGTTCTCGATTCATCAACATATTCTTATCAATCTAGAACCTCATCCCAAGAACACAAGCTATCTGAAATCTTGGTTAGCCGGCGAAGATGGGTTTAATTTGCGTATTCTAAACCATGGATTAAGATGCTTATTTCTGTTGACTGAAGAATTCATGATTTGAGGAAGTTCGGGATTCGATTAGGGTTTGATTTTGGGAATTACACAGATGAAGGAAGGTTGGGTTTGAAATGATTCTCAAATCAGTAGTCAGGGATCGAAAGTGGTTGGATTTAATGATGTTTTGGGGATTGATTGAATCGAAAGTGGTCAGATCTAGTTCGCCGTCTGTATTTTAATGAGAAGAAATCAAAAAAAATGGATTTAATAATGTTTTGGGGCTTGTTTCTGAGACTGAGAAGAAGGTGATATTGCTATGAATTATAAGAAGAAATCAGAAAATTTCACGGGTTTGTTGAAGATGGATAAATTGAAGAATCTTGTGATGATAATGAAATTCAAGGGTTTGGTTTTGTATTTGCAGAATGAGTTTACTAAGGAGGAATTAGAGATAGAGATGTTAGTAATACAATCTGGAGGAGTGAAATCACTAATTGATTGTGTTCATGGGATAACAACAATGCAAAAGAAAAAGAAAAGTGAGGAAATTGTTAACGATTCATATTTGCTACTTAGATTCGAAGCTTCTGCTTTCCTTGCCAAAACCCAATCTCGAGAGGTACATTATTGTTTGGTTTTTTTTTTCTTTCTCTGTATCAGATTTGTTTTTTTACTTTCCGATGTCTAATCAAATGAGATCTGATTAATTTTTAATTTCTGTTAATTTTGTAGGCACCGAAGAGTTTATTGATTTTACTCACATGGTGAAGTTAATCTATTAAACCATCAAGATCTGTTTATATATCATGGACGCACCTCAAGGTATACTGCTGCACTCCATTTTTTTTAAGTAATGGCTTCAAATTTCACAGAAAAGAAAAGTCTCTGCAAGTCTTAAACTTCAAAATGGATGGATACAATTGATACAACATTGAGTTCTGATTAGATTTTTCTTCTTTGACATTATCTATTACAGGGGAAGAGTTTATATCCAAAGGCATTGCCATTTCCGAAATTTTATCCTTTGATTGACGGTACAGCGGCAAAAGCAGCGAATTCAACAGATCATGACGCTTAAGGCTACATAATTTGTTACTTCATTTTCAATACCTGATAGTGATATGCTATGAGGACTTTTATGGAATGTCTAAAATTGATGAATGCAGTCAGTTGTGTCTTGCTGGGTCACTTAATCCTGAGAAGATCAAGGGTAAGATATTGGCATGTCTTCGCGGCAGCAATGGTCGAGTAGAAAAAGGTGTTGTCGCACTCCAAGCTGGCGCTGTCGGGATGATTCTAGCCAATGGCATTTTTTTTTGGAAATGAAATTGTAGCTGATCCTCAAGTTCTTCCGGCTGCACATATTAACTACACTGATGGCCTCACCTTGTTCTCTTATATAAATTCGACCAAGTAATTATTCTCTTTATTTTTGGCTTTTCAACTTGTTTATCCAAAATTATAATCATTTTAACTATGCATCCTATATATATAGTAGGTCACCGGATGTTTTCATGACGCGTGCGCGTACACAAAATGGCGTTAAACCAGCCCCTGCAATGGCATCTTTCTCATCCAAAGGACCCAATGTTGTCACTCCTGAGATCCTTAAGGTTGGCTTGTGAATGTTATTTCAATTATATTTATTGATCACCTACCTTCTTCATTTCTATTTGTTTACCAATTATTCTTTTGCTATGTGGGATTAGCCTGATAATACTGGACCAGGAGTAGCTATTATAGCAGCTTACACTAATAATCTGATAGGTGTCTAAAACACCGTATTATTTATCTATTGTTTATGCTTTCTCTGCTAGTTTTCTTTTAAATTATGTATCTTATGTTTTGTTTTTGAGTATTTAGGTAATTTGGAGTCATTTGGATCAAAAGGAGAGGAAACATGGCAAAAGCGTTGGAGGCGGATTATTTCTCATTATTCGTTTTTATTTCTTCATCTCTGTCTGAAAACTATGTCGTCTTTAGTGATGCGATTTATGTCTGAAAAGCATGACAACTTTAGTGATGAAAAGACATTGAAGGGAAGAAGTGAATATGAGAAGTAAGAGACGGATGCAGTTGGTGAAAAGCAAAAGACGGCATTCATTTGGAGAAGAAAGACCATTTCACAGGCGAGCGGAACTAGCTACGGTCGCGCGAGGAGGTGAAGAATGAACTGTCAGTTCCTCATAACTGACAGTTAAGCTGAACATAGAATTAGGCTGTCAGTTATTCGGAACTGACAAGCCATATATGAGTTGTGGCTGCCTGTATCCATCTTAACATGTGCCAATATCCGTCCGTACTGTTAGGCTCAACTAGGATGAGCTCTCAGACAACTTTGGTTCTTTCTTTTCTCTTCTCATTAACACATATCACCTGAAAACAATGGAGAGGAATTCAACTACAACAAGAACATGAGAGAAATGGGGTTTTCAGTCACAGATACAGGTGTGTTGCTGAGATTTGGGGCTGAATTGTGGTGAACATGAGTCTGACATCTTGTGTTGGTGTTCTTGGAGATGGAATAGAAAAGGGGATCTGAGATTTGAATTCAGATGGAGATCAAGAAAATATGAGCTTCAATGAAATTTGGAGTTAGGGTTTGTGGTAAAATTGAATCTGAGATTTACATGAAATTGAAGATGGGTATGAGCCTAACTCGATTTATAAAAGATGGGTCGTGTAATTGAAGTGATCGAAGAGATGAGGAAGTGAATGGATTTTGGGTCAAATTTGTAAATGAGAGATGATTAATAAAGGGGACATGTAGCCATGAATTAAATGGTTTTTGGTAAATAATGATTCTACTGGTTTTGAGGCAGAAATGGGTTTGAATTCATGGTAGTTTTGAGCTCAATGTCAGATGGAATATGTTGTGTGTTATCTGTTGAAATGTGGTGGCTTTAATCAGAGTTTTTGGTGGAGTTTTTGGAGTGGGGATAGTGTTGCCATGGAGAGTGGTGGTTATTGCAGGTGCTAAGGCTGAGATGGTGTCACTGGTGAAGCAGTGGTAGCAGAGCTGATGTTGCTTACTATTGGTTAGCTGAGAACAAGGAGTTCTTACTGTAGGTTGTGAACTCAGGGAAGGTGGAGGCAATGGAATTGGTGATGACATACAAGTAATTGGTGGTGGTTATTTTCAGTTGGTTGTGAATAAATGGGTTGAGCCATAACTGATGGAAGTGGTGTGTAACTTGATGGAATTGGTGGTCTGTAAGTTTGAATTGATATTGGATATGGTGGAGTCTGAAGCTGTGGAATTGTTTGTGCTAATGGGTATCGCAGGTCCAAGAGAGAACGCTGGTGACTTAGCATCAGGGAGAACTGATGCTTGTGTGTGAATGAGCTGCAGGGGATGAAATGTAAACTGTGATGGCTAGGTTGATAATGGGATTGAATGGTTTTTGAATGGCAGGGAAGTTCAGATGCTGCTGTGGTTGATTTCAGATTGGCAGTGTGCAAGTGAGCTGGAGTCAGATGGTGTTCGTGCTGGTGTTGTTTGTTGCTGCAAAGAATGGCGTGCTTCCTAGAATGTGCAAGTCTATGTGTGGAGCCAAAAGATACGCCGTTGTCGCAGGGAGCAGGAGATGCAAAGGTTTAGTTGAGCTGGTGACTTGGTATGTGGCTGTTGTTAAAAGAATATGGAATGATATGGGAGTAATGAAGCTGCTTTGGAGCTACTTGGATGATCTTGGCGGTTAACTGTAATGGTTTTGAATTATGCTGCAGTTGATCGAATGCCAGTTTGTGGTGTATGGAACAAATGGAGAGCTCAAGCTGTTGGAAGTTACAAGGAGGTATGTCATTAGAAGTTACAGTTGGAACTGTTAGCTGGGTCTAGTGCAATCGCATTGTAGGGGAAGCTGCACTGAGTTGCTCGAGTTCGAGTCCTGATGTTTTAGATGGCAGTGTCATTGTCAAGGTGCAAGATGGTGCCGTGAAGAGTTTTGAAGATAGCAGCAGACTGGTGGAGTTTGGCAGGGTATGGACAAGCTGAAGGTGTAGCAGCTGGTGATGGAAGTTGCGGCTAATCTTTGGTGACTGAGAAGAATGGCCTGAGTTAGGATGGTCTGATATGGCAGCTGAGCTGCAAAGGGTGATGCTGAGAAGAGCTTCAAGAGCAAGCTAAATTACAGGGACAGAATGGCAAGAAACTAAAGCTGCAGAAATAGTGCGAAAACGGGGTGAAAATGGCACGCCGGTGAGCATATTTCTGTTTGTCGGTTTTCAGAGGTTAAAGTGTCGATCGTAATATTTCAGTGAATCGCGAGGGGGGTATGAGTCGGATGCAAGAATTGATGGCTGGAAGTATGAGCTACGTGTCACGCTTTTGGGTATGTTTTCGCAAGAACAAGAAATTGGTTTAGGTGGTATTATGCAAATGTTTGAAATGCAGGAAAGCAAAGTTGAGCTACTGGAAGTGTAGAATTTCCTGGTGATAGTTTCCAATGGTTTAAGCGATCGGAAAACATTTTCCGGTGACCGGATTCCGGCGATGACGTCAGCACTCCGACGACCAGTTTTGGACCCGAAAATTCCAGAGATATATTTTTCACACATGGGCTTGGTGGACTGGTAGATGGACGTGGACTTGAAGATTTTGAAGACTTTGACCTATTTTTGGAAAGCAAAGGGCTATAAAAATAGAGTTTCTACAACAAAGAAAAAAACTTATTATTCTTGGAGCAGAGGAGAGATCCGCTGAAACTACAACTAGGGTTTGATTTCGTATTTAATATTCATCTCCTTTATTTGATTATTGATTATGATGAACTTCATAGCTATGAGTAGCTAAATCTCTTATTATTGGTTAAGGATGTAGTCTGATTTCTAAAACTTGTGCTTGATTGATGTATTAGTTTTCTCTCTTGATTATCGTTCATATCTCTACTGTTTTTAATATCACATGATTGATGTATTGTGATAGGGTTTTGATGTTTGTTTAGTTAAGTGGCCAATTAATTTAACTTGCATCTTGTCCATAGCTATTTTAGGGTTTTTCATCGAGCGATAACACCAAATACAAGTAGCATGATATGATTAAAGTTTGTAGTGATACACTCTTATAATCATATGTAGAGTATCACCATTGTCCGAATTGTTATGCGCAATCTATGACAATTGCATAGATTAGCCTATTTCCAAAACTTAATGCTCCTGGGAATTGAACTTGATTAGCGCAAGGCATTAGATTATTCTTTAGGTAGAATTCACATACGCAGCTCTAATGTGTGTGTTGATTAACTTGGGAAATTTTCAGATTATCTTGCTCTCTTGATTCTCTAGGATTTTGATAATAAAAGAGATTAAATCGTAATTCTAATCATGTATGCAAGCACATGTTTAAGATTGAAGATGAATTCCTTGACCAATATCTTTCTCTCCTTGATAATTTTAAATATTTACTTTGCTTTTATTTTACTTTAATTTTACAAAAATCAGAAATCCCCCTTTGGGTTACTTAGAAACTAGAAATTGATAACTACAATCGCCTCTCTGTGGATACGAACTCTTCCTTACTTTATACTTCATTTATATTTTGTGAGTAAGAAAGTGAATTATTTTTGTGTTGGCTGACAACCGATCATACACCCAAGAGTAAGCAGGTATATCTACTATGTTCTTATATGCAAATTTTAGTGAACATTGCATGTCACTGTTGGGTGTTCCTTTGTTGAGTCTTGGTTTGCTGTTAATTAGTAGAATATATTTCAGCTTCATACACTTTGTAATTCTTTCTAACTGTGTCTTTGATTTTTTAACTACTGGACTGGAAATCTCACGTGGCTTGCATGTATTATTTACACCTGATGGGTTCATTTTTAGGCTTTAAGTTATGTTGCTCACATACATTATCTTGTATGTTCATTTCTGTGTTGATTGTATAATTAAGACAAAAATACAAATAGACTTGGTTGACGAAAATTGTATACATTCGGCATTTCTCGTGCAGAATCGTCAAAGTTACTTGCAGCTGCCTGGCGATGCCAATTGGTATGATAAAGACTATTCAGTGGTCACTATAAGTGCAAAGATAGACCAAAGTTATTATTTGATACAGTTTGTACCCTGAATGATATGCAATTTGTGGTTTATCATGGAACTGTTGATGCTGAAGGGCCAGAAGCTTATCAGGTATCTAACTTTTTTTCGATTTTCTTGCGTCGGCGTAGTTATTTTGTTAGTATGGTGTTGGGTAGAACTTAAACAAAATAGTCATAGAACTTAAACAAAATAGAGTCAAAATATATTTGGTACTTCCTTAGGTGATTGGAGCTGCAGAACTTATGAACCGCTGGCTATCTGATTTAGACCTAAAACTGTTATCCACAATGAAAAGCTGTTGGGTTATATTCTAATCATCAAGTTTATAAGCTGAACTTATATATGACAAATTGTTTCCTTTATTTTGTCGTGGCTGTAGTGTTTGATCTAAAAAATTGATAAAACAGTGACACCAATTTGGCTACATTTCAGGAACTTCTGGAAACTGTATGCAGAGAGGAAAAATTCCATTCAATTTCAGGCATACCAAGAAGCTAATGTTGATGCCACACATACGATGTCAGACACTTAAATGCACTAAGAGACAACACACTAAGTATATTCGCGTAGAGGTATTTCATTGATTTATTCCTATGATCTCAATGAGTTTCTGTTTGGATAAGAAACCACACCTGTGCTGTGATCACTTCAGTGAATGCTCTCAGTAAAACTGACATGGAAGTGCCAGGAATTCTGTTGGGAGTGTGTGCACAATTTTCACCATTTACGTGATTAGATTTCCATTGGGTAATAGTCATTATAAGTACTATCATTGTAAATAGGGATTTCTTTCTTGTTCAGTCTTTGTTAACAGTAAGCTATATTGTTTATGGAATTTTTATATAAAGATAATGTTGTCCGACTTATAATTAATAATAAGAATTCAATTTATCATTAGTTACTTATTGTTAGTTATTTTTTTGAAGATTTTTCTGGGAACAATATTAATCTTAAAAACTGTGCACATCATCTTAATATCACTACATGGAGATTCTTGGTTTGGACACGGTGAGTTTTACAATCCGTTACCACTGCACAGATTGGTCACGGAGCAGAAATGTACTCCGAGACCATTGATCAAGTTTGGACACGGTGAATCCAAATATTCCGTGTCTAAACAACAAACTTGTCACGGGTGAAATAAATTTACCTGACTAAAGAAATATACTGGCCACGGTGAAATACAGTGACCAAATGACATACTTTTGGCCTCGCAGCCTTTGGACACGGTTTGCTAGAAAATGAAATATCGTGACCATAGATATTTGGTCACGGTAAATTACCGTGACGAAAAGCCATTTTTGTACTAGTGTGTCTAAAATGTAACCTGCAGCCACATTGAAAAACATTTGATTGATTCCGTGTAACTATAGCTTATCAATTAGCCATGTTAAATTATTATTTTTTGCGTGTCTGAATGATATGGATGACCATGGTTTTGTAGATTTAGTGTATCCATAAATCATGGATTATCCATGGTTAAAATATTTTTCCGTGTCTAAATAATAGAGGTAGACATGGTTAAAAAAATCCATGTGGCTTTAGGATAAACAATCACCACATCGAAATCATGTATTATATCTTAAGAATGTCTATTGCCATGGTGTTACAGTTTCAATGTGATTGTAGGTCACGAATTAGCCATGATAAAAATGACTTTTGCGTGTCTGATTAGTAGCAAAGGCCATGGTTCAAATAAATCCATGTAGCTTTAAAGTAAACACTAGCCACATTAAACATAAGTTGTGTGGCTATAAGGAACTTATGGCCATGGAAATGCTCCACTGCTTAAAAAAATAGGGTACCATATGGACACGGTTATAGGGATATGTCCATGGTAAATCATGGCTATTAGTCATACAAATTTTATGTAGCCATAAAGGTACCCTTTTGTTATGGCACCTGATACCACATTTCTGGAGTGAAAAAAATCCATGGCCGAAAGCCTATGGACATGGTGATCCAATGTGGCAAATGCGACTTTTTGTACTAGTGGGAAGCAACCTTCGACCACATACCCATGGCACCAGTTCTTGTATAAAATAGCACTTTTGTCCATTACCTGAACTTCTAACGCCGGCCGCCAACCCCATGCAAAACCAACTCCGAAATCACTTTCCTCGTCTGGTGGTAAACAAATCAACCTATCACCGATTGAAATTGTATAGATTTGGTGCTTGAACTCAACAGCACCTCCACTTCACGTCATCAAACAAAACCAGTCGGTTGCAACAGCTACAAGTCCAAATCTGTCGATGTACAAGAACTCCAACTGAAATTAAACCACTGCATAACACCACCAGTTCGACTCCATCTCCATTGAGTCAACCAACTTTATTTGTCTTGGAGCATGGCTTTGTTGCTACTAGTTATTTCCTAACTGAATACCGAGAGATGTTGATGTTGTTCCGTCCAAACCCTCTTAGCTCACGATGCCATTTCGAATCCCTTATGTTGTCATGGTAACTAGACTGGTTGCTGATATATGGAAATACCAGGCCAACCCCGTTTCATCATGGTGGTTGCTGATACATAGAGATACCAGGCCAACCCCGTTTCATCATGGTGGTTGCTAATACATGGAGATACCAGGCCAACCCCATTTCATTGTTGTGGTTGCTGATACATGGAGATACCAGGCCAACCCGGCTGCTGATATATAGAAATACCAGGCCATCCCATTTTATTGCTGCTGATATATGGAGATACCAGGCCAGCATAATAAGTGCTGCTGATATATAGAAATACCAGGCCATGATATTTGATCATTGGTTGCTGATACATGGAAATACCAGGCCAACCACATATCATCATTTTCCTCGCAAACATCATTAAGTCTCACATTTTGTTGTTTATTCGCTGGATGATCGAATTCACTTGTAGTTTCTACAAAAGCACTAAAATAGTATTAGTAACTAAAACATTGTATCCTAGCTAATATAAATATGGGTATAAAATTTAGGAATTACATGCTTATCAATGGTAGACATACTAAGTTTGCCTAACATCTTTTAAATCAAAATCCAGGGGTTTAAGTTCGCAAACCCAGTTTGCAAACTGCTCAAAATTATGAAAATCCTTTTGCAAACCCGTAAGTTTGCGGACTTTCCTGTAGACGTCGATATTCATTCGATTTGTTTTGGCCGTAACGTCTTCGTCCGAACTCGGAATGAACTCATTCTTTTCGCATTATCTTCCACTTTTAAATTTATTCAAATTGGAGATGAGAAACCTTGAATTTGGATGAGATAAGATTGGTATTTGTCCTGTCTCTTATTTTTGAGTATTTTGCTCCGTTTCATTGCACTTGTTCCACTTCTCTTGAACTTGAGCACTTGGATTCTTGGAGTACTACTCTTATAAGATAATTTGTATCTTTTACAAGAATGTTGTTGGAAAATCTTTTTATACGCCTTTGGTATCTATTATTGGTATAAATCCGGGCGAAAAAGATTGATTCTACCCTCTAAGGACAAATCATCTTATATGTGCATTACGAGTTTGTCTTGGTGCCTAGTAAATCTTATATTTTTTTCTATTTTGTTTAGAAGAATAACTAGTGTTTTGGAATATCCATCATTGTGATTACACATAACTATCCAATGTTTTTCATCTTCTTGTTTTTAGACTTATAGGTTTTAAATTCTAAACTTGTTTGGAAGATGATGGTTGCAGTATTAATCTTTATGGTTATATATATTGCACTATTTTTATGGGATTTGTTTGTTTACGTCCATGAACTTGATTATCCCATATTTTATCAAAAGTAAAGTCATTCGTAAATTGATATGTAAATATTGATAAAAGGATGAATAGACTTTTGACAAACACAAAAGCTAAGCCTATATTATCAATTATTGATGTAAGATAGGTTAAAATATTTTGTGATTCAAGGATTATGTCTATTGTGCGTCATTGTGAAAATGGTGATGTAATCCACGGTATAGAGCTTAATTGTTCCATATTATTATTACCGTGAAGGCTCCATTGTGTATCTTATGTTGATCACGATACGACTAAGTCGATTTCCTATTGGCATAGTTGGTTGTTCCATGAGATGCTATATGTTCAGCATTAAGAACTAAATAAATCAACTTGTGTGGTTATTTAGTTTGTATTCCATAAGTTTTCTCATGTTGAGTACATGTACGGTTAAGGCTGTCATTTCCTATGATAATCTTAGTCGGGGTTCCATAATCTCATGTGTTAAGCCCAAATGAACTAAATCAATCGACTTGTGTGATTATTTAGTTAGCACTCTATAAGCTTTCATATGTTGAGCATAATTGATTTGGTTGGTTATTCCATGATTAACTTAGTCATCGCTCCATAAAATTTCTTATGTGAGTATAAACGATTGAATTAATTACTTTTGTCATTAGTTTAATTGAGTAATCCGATTAGATTAATTATGGGTTTACTCGTGAATAATATAATCGATGTTTTTAAGTCCCCATTAGTTCACTTGTGTTGAGCATATTCAGTCAAATTAATCTTGGTTCGCTTGGGTTAATATGATTGAATATTTCTTATTGGATTTCAAATTCATACTTGTATGCAATTTGTTGAGTCTAAATAAATCCTTATTTTCTTCTTGAAATTAAGGTCTCTCTTGATGTTCCCTTGGGGATGACATATTATGGGGGAGAGTTCTTTTGAACTTGTGCTTAATTGCCAAATATTTGTGGGGGAGTGCAGCTGTGGAATTTTTAGGGGTATCTTGTATCTTTATAAACTCCTTGATGAATGCATTTAGCTTCGGCTTTATGCTTGTATCTAAACAAGATGATAGAAAATTTACCTTTGGTCATGAAATTTCTCTTACGGAAATTTCATTAGAATCTCGTTATTGTACCTTTGCCAATTTTATTGACAAAAAGGGGGAGAATTAATTGTAGTTCACACTACAAATACATATGATTTTCGGATCATTATGTAAGGGGGAGTGGTTTCCATGTGAGATGGAGTATTGACTAAGGGGGCCGGGAGTGAAGTATCACCATAGTATTCTTGTTGAAGTTGTGATGCAACTGGACTTTGACGCTGTGAAATAATACTATGACATTGTATAACAATGATTGAGAACCGATGCTTTTCTCATTGTTATAGCTACGGATTTTCAACAACGATGATACTAAACTTACAACCTTTGGGATCATTGGACTACTTGGAAGTGACTAAGATTACGAGTACTGTTGAAGATTAGGCATCTGGAATAGGAGTTACAAAGTTTATTTATATATTTTTGTATTTCATATGTATTAATAGTTTTGCCACTAAAATTGACAAAGGGGGAGATTATTAGAGCACTGCTCGGTCGAACTCGTATGCGTTGCTATCTCAAGCATGTTTTTCAATCTTAGTGATTGAAACTATAAAGTCTTGATTTCTAGTCTACTATATCTAAGGTCTCGGACTAGGATAGAAAGTGTAGTTGAGCTCAAGAACTCCATGGAAATCATCATACAAGACGAAGGACTACTCAAGGAACCAGTGGATCTTCATCGACTAAAAGGTTTGTGGATACTTGAACTTATCTATCACTCAAAAGTATATCTACTTTATCTCCTATCTTAAGACAAAAGTCGTTTTACTATATAGACTAAGAATATGCACATGTGACATTTCGAGGTGAGTATATCTTGCTTATCCATTTCTATAAATGGGTGTTGTTAAAGCTTTCGCTTTAGCCAAGTTCATCTTTACCTAGTGACGAAATTCATGTTATGTTTCAATCATTTGGAAATCGCTCTGACGAAAAATAGTTTGTGAATAACAACTATATAACGCCCTCTGAAAATGTTTCAATGATTGAAATGAGAGATTAGACTATATAACCATTGGGGGATATAAACATTGTTGTGGAAACACATATATGTATAAGTCCTTATCACTTGAACCGAAGTTTGCGAACTTTTTTGATCAAGTGGAACCGGAATGTGAGCAGCCAACTCAGTCCGCGAACTGGCTTAGTTCTCGAACCCGAGAATATCTACTGAAGTTGAAGCTCAGGTGCAGTCCGCGAACTGATGGAAGTTCTCGAACCCTAGAATTTTTGCTGGAGTGTGTTAACTTCAACCGGTTAGCTTGAGTCCGCGAACTCAGTCCGTAAACTCAAGAGGTTACGTCTGAAAACGTTATTCGTGAACTTATCTTAAATTACTAAGGAATTCTTTGGCAAACCGTGGCTTTATAGTTCATGAAATAATTCTAGTGAATCACATCGTTTTTGATTCAATTGTGTCTTGTATAGTACATGAGATCTCATAGAAATTGAATAACTCTCTAACTAGTTCATTTGAGTCATTTGGACTAGTTATGGTGAAGAAAAATATGGTTGATATGAAGGTTATCATTTGGCTAATCATTTGGTTCACTAATATTGAACCAACCATTGTACACGTTTGGGTACGGTTACACAAACCCAAAAATGTCAAGTACATGTGTGTATGGAAAGCTAAGTTTTAGATCTAACATTTGAGAGATATTAGTTTGTATATAATCAGGTTTTCATCTAATGGTGAATATTGAATGCTTTGTTAGCAAGCTAACATTGATTGCAAACCCTGATTTGAAATACTATATAAGGGAGAACTCTAGCAACTGGGAAACATAATCCCCACACATTCTGTGTGATACTAGTTTGCTAACCTAGAGTCGTTTCTACTTTAACCTTTGTTTTTATTCTTCTGAAACCAGGTTAACGACTTAAATACTTCATTGGGATTGTGAAGGCATACCGATACTACTTTTCTTGTAGTTGTGTGACCTAATCTTGATGTTTCTATCGTACGAGTACAATTGTAATAATTGGCTTGAGACTTCTATCTCCGATAGGCAAGATAAAAGTATTCACAAACATCTTCGTCTCATTGTTTGTGATTCCTCAATAATATTCTTCGCTGCGTCGATTATGTTTATTGTGAGGTGATTGATGAAACTCAGATGTTCTTCGGGAATATAAGTCTGGTTTTAACAATTGGTTCCTGTTCACCTTGATTTATCAAAAGAAGAAACAAAACTTGTAGGTTTATTCGTAGGAGACGAATTTATCTATTACTTGTAGACTTTTCTGTGTGAGACAGATTTGTTTCTTAAAGTCTTCGACTTTGGGTCATAGCAACTCTTGGTTGTGGGTGAGATCAGATAAGGGAATCAAATGCGCAGTATCCTGCTGGGATCAGAGGCGTATGAGCATAACTATACCTTGGATCAATGTGAGATTGGTTTGGGTTCAACTACAGTCCAGACCGAAGTTAGCTTGGAGTAGGTTAGTGTCTGTAGCGGCTTAATACAGTGTATGTTTAATCTGGACTAGGTCCCGGGGTTTTTCTGCATTTTCGGTTTCCTCGTTAACAAAATTCTGGTGTCTGTGTTATTTATATTCCGCATTATATTTTGTTATATAATTGAAATAATACAGGTTGTGCGTTGTTCAATCAATTAGAATATCCGACCATTATTGGTTGTTGATTTAAATTGATTGACACTTGGATATTGGTATTTGGCACCATCCAAGTTATCTCTCTTTGATTAGACTCGCGAATCATATTTTCTTGAGTAAATCAAATCGAGAGATTGAGATAATAACTTGAGATATTTTCTATTGATTGAGTCTAGTTGATTCTCTAGAAAACAACTCGGAGTTGTCCATACAGATTGTTAATCAAAATATTGGGTGAGGTTGTTAGACCCCCGCTTTTTCACTTTGAACTGCTAGTAGACAAGTTAAAGGTCAGACTCAAAGTTGGGTTTGCAGTTTGCTATCCCCAGCTGGAAGACGAGATATGATTAAACATGTAGATGATTCCCTAGTGATAGGTGTCTAAAACACCCAATTTTGATAACGATTCTCACGTTTTTCTTATAAGTTTTCTTGCAATTTTGTAAATTACGTTTGCTTTATTTATTTATTTAGGTATACAATGGCCGGAGCTAGCGAAAAAGGAAGAAAGAGCATCGGAGCATACAAAAGAAATTCTTGTCATCAATAACTAGCCGAGATAGACTGGAAATCCTTTGAGATGCAGACAAAAAAAATCAACAAGGCACTATGACATAGTGGTTCTCAAGTACTGAGACCATCTGAAATTGTGACATGGGCCTAGCACTAGTCTGGGGAAAATATTTTGAACTCGCAGCGCGAGTTCAAAAGTTGAATTCGTGGTACCGGCTAGAGTAAAAGAGGTGCGTGTTTGCTGGTGGAGGAAACAATCCAAACAAGTGAGAATTTAAGTATCTTTGTGACAAGCTGGTAAAGACCATTTCTCTCTACTTCAACCCAGATGTCTCTCTTCTTTCAGCGACTAATTATCAACCAAATATGTCGCTGGTTCTACTAGCCATGATGCCGATCGGTGTATTTCAAGGGCTGACAGTCTCATATGAAGCTGAGAACTGAGAAGGAGAAGTGATACAAATTGATGGTTGTTTTGGGAAGGACTCGAGATGCCGAGAAAGGGGTAATCGCCATGGCTCAACAACCATTCAAAGACAACAGGGAAACGAAGGTTTAGGCTGCATTTAGAGTTAATTTGTGAATGATTATATGGGTTTATGAGAGTATTTCGACTGCAACAGAAACAAGGAGAGATGGCTTGAACTGGTGGTGGAAGTATGGGTCTGTGTCATTGATATGTTGTTAATGGAGGAGATTAGGACAGGGGTGGAAGCTGCAACAAAGAGATTACATGGGTTTGAAGTGATTTTATGAGATTGATGATTTTGCAGGGATACGGAGAGTGTAGAAGATGTTTCCTTGAGTGATGACAACACCACCCGGTAATGCACAAAACATGTTCGGGTAATTTCCTGAATGAACTTCTTCACCACTCTAAGCTATAGTTGAGTATGTGTTCCCAGGGGTTGTGGTCAGGTTCAGTTGAGAAGATACACAAGTAGTTATGGTGTCTGCAGTGAGTAGATTGAGCTGAGTTTTAACAGTTTATAAGACAAGGAAGAGCTAGGTACAAACATGGCTTGATGCTTGGTAGTTTTGGATCGAGCATGGAGGTGATACGACGAGTTATTAAGCTGAATTGCATCTGCAATATGTTGTTGCTGCAACCAGGTTTTTTCTACAGGGGTTCGTATAGACAGCAGGAGTGTGCAAGATTGCGGTGATTTGGTTGAATCCTGGCAATAAATGGGAGAATGGGCGACAACTGAATCTGTGTTGCCGTGATCTTATGGGTTATGTATGAAAGGTACTGGCACTGGCTAGATTATGTTGTGAACACTGATAGGAGAAGACCAGTGGAAGGAGGAACGACTCAAGTTTAGACACTTTGATTGGAAGATCTTAGGTTGAACTGGATTTGTATGATGACAAGGACCTGATGCTGTTATTTTCGTGGCTAATGGACTGTGTTGATGGGTTTAGTAGAGTTCAGGCAAGAAGAAAGGTGACTTCGGAGCTGTGGTCTGAAACTGGGGAGTTGGGTGCAGTTTTGGCAGTGAGATTTCAGTGGATTTTGCTGCTGTAGCCATGAATGGATGGCTGTACAGGAAGGGTATTTGGCAATGGTTCAGTGGACTGTTGCCAGGGAAGTAGGAAGCTGGTTAGCCATGGCTCAGTGGGCTGTGTATGTGGCGTGTCTGGATTGGCTTAGATGTGATATAGAAGCTTACAGCGAATGGAAACTTGAGTACCAATCAGTCTCGGCATTGGATAAAGCTTGGGACCGTGAAAACAGTTAAGCAAGGGTGATGTGGCCATTGGTTTAGAATGTTGAATGGCTGAGATTTAGAAGATATATTATCTGTGAATGGCCAGGAATATTGGAGGATGTTAGGTTGCGATTTTACAGGGAAGAGAAGACATAAAGAGGGAGGCGCAGGAAACACAAGGGATATACCTTCTACATCACCGTTTTGACTCCCCTGAAGTGCTTGAGAACAGTCCTGAGAGCTTAAAGCAACATCAACTCTGGTTTGCTGTTTTGTTTATCCTCAACTTTTCCTTTTCCTTTAGAACAACTTTCAGCCATATATTTTATTGTTAAGAACTTATGATTATGAGTAGCTAATCTATCTTTGATTGAGGGCGATTTCGAAGCCTGGAATATGAACTTATAATCGATATGCAATAGCTTCTTCTTTTGCCATTATTTTTGTTAGTGTTTGATTTCTACCATGCTAATATTGTTTATGAGTTATGGGTTAATGATTTCAGTTCGAAATTGAATCATTAGTGCGTAATTCTATTGCTAGTTTAGATTTTCTTCGACCCGTAATTGTCTAGAAATATAAACACAAGTAGCAATATATGGGTATTGATGATGGGACTTTGTTAAGTACCCATATGTAGAAATTGACACTAGTAGGTGATTCATGCTTTTGAGTTCATCACTAGGAGCAACCTTATCTCATAAAACTTAGTGCACTTGTTTAAATCATACCTAGTAAGCGTACCCCTAGGTAACTTGAATAAGTAGAATCCGGTAGTCGAGCGCTTCCGTGTCCGGTGAACTTAGGAGATAATAACGGGATAGTTGAGCGTACTAATTATCCTAGGGTTGTTAGTAACAAGATAATGCGGAGAACGTGCTATATATCGATTTGGTTTATGTTTCGTGGTCGAGAACGAGAATGAATCCTTAATTAATCTCATCTCATATTTGAATACAACTTTGTGAATTTCAGAATTTCTACAACAAAAATCTTCTTTGCTAAGAATACTTTTATAACAAATTTTGCTCACAACCTCCCTTTAGATGAATCTGCTTTCATTATATTACTTGCTAGTGTAAAGATAAGTAGAGAAATATTATTTGCGAGTTGACACCTCGTCACCTAGCCACTTACCTAATGTCGTGCTTTGTCGTACCGAAAGCTATTTCAAAGAAGATGGATGCTTTGAACAGAGATTTTTGGTGGGGACACTCCAAGGAAAACAACAAAAGATACTACCCTAAATCTTGGGGATCTATCTGCAAACCAACCAACATGGGGGGTCTCGGGTTTAAAATTTTTGAAAAGTTCAACCACGCCATGCTCGCAAAGATGGTGTGGAGAATGATTAAAAATCCCAATTCGCTGTGCTCTAGAGTCCTTATATAAGGCTAAATACTTCAAGTTTACTTTTCCTTTATGCATCCAAAAACCTAAAAACAATTGTTCCTGGCTATGGAAAGGATTATGGAATGGCATAAAAATAATCCAAGATGTTGCTATATGGGAAGTTGGGGATTGAATGGATATTCAATTGTGGAATCACAACTGGATACCACTAAATGGACTCAATACCATAAACATAAGTGAAATGAGGCACACTTTGGTTAATACTCTAACTAGAGTAAGCGAAGTTCTTGACGCTGCTACCAACGAATGGAACTTGGATTTCTTAAATCAAGTTCTCCCTCCTAACATTGTGCAAAACATAACCAGTATTTACCTCAATAAAAACTCTAGTCAAACTGATAATTTTATTTGGCCCTTACATGAAGATGGTGTCTTAATAGTTAAATCGGTTTATGAGTACTTAGTCGGTGGACAGGTTAACCCAGTTACAGGAACTCATCTAACTCATGTGTGGATACATATTTGTTCCTTAGAGGTATTACCCCGTATACAAGTCTTTGTTTGGAAATGCTACAATGGGATTCTCCCTGTCAACGATAAGCTTTCCACTAGGATGAACATAATATCTCCCATTTGTTCTATGTGCAGTGGAAGTGTTGAGACTGATATGCATACCCTTCTCCTTTATCCCTTTAGCAAGGCAGTCTGGTTTGGATTGAACTGTAGCATAAGTAACAATAAAAATCAGAGTATGCAACAATGGATAGAGACATGGATTAATAACAAAAATGACAGCCCCTTGAAAAACCTAGATTGGAGTCAGTTTTGGGCACTAACGACATGGTACATTTGGAATGCTCGTTGCTTAAAGTATTTCCAAAACATTAATCCATCACCTGCAGCCACTATTAGTCTCATCCATAGTCATATCAATGCCTGCAACACAAGTTCAACCAACACACTCTGAACAGAAACCCGAACCCAAGTCACCTAACCAACATCCAAGTTAGAACCATCCAAAACCAATCTTCGATGGTATGTTACAACACTTGGCAAGAAAACGAAACTATTGCAATTGTAGTATGCTATGACAGATGAAAAAGGAGACGTCAAAGGAGAGAGGGCTTTCACCTGCAGAGTAAATTCACTACAACAAAGCAACACTCTGGGATCTCTAGCAGCAATCAAATGGCATCACCAACTCAAGAAGAGAATTTGCAACATGGAGGTCAAACACAAACTGTTGGTGATGAAACTAATAGGAAAAAAATCCTTTGGTCCTTTTTTAGATGGGCCCATGTCAGTTTAGTCCTTTGGTCAAAACACCTTTAGTGTTTGGTCCATAAATATTTAAAAATATTAAACTGATAAAAGTACCCTTTCGTGTTAATTTTTTCTTATTTTCTTGTAATACTTCATTCCAGAAATGAAGTCCATATAAATACCCAAAAAAAACATAATTCATTTCAGAAATGAAGTCCATATAAAAACCTAAAAAAACATACTTCATTCCAGAAATTAAGTCCATATAAAAACCTAAAAAACCAGACTTCATTCCAAAAATGAAGTCCATATAAAAACCTTAAAAAAAACAGACTTCATTCCAGAAATGAAGTCCATATAAAAACCTAAAAAACAACAGACTTTATTCAAGAAATGAAGTCCATATAAAAACCTAAAAAAACAGACTTCATTCCAGAAATGAAGTCCATATGAAAAACTAAAAAAAACAGACTTCATTCCAGAAATGAAGTCCATATAAAAACCTATACAAACCAGACTTCATTTCTGGAATGAACTCCATATAAAAACATCAACAACATCATCTTCATCTTCAACTAACAGCAGCAGCAGCAAAGAACTTCATCAAAATTCATCGTCGCCATTCATATTCAACAACAACATCAACAAAAAACGACGAAAAACACTAAAATCTTCACCTTCTTCATCGATTTTAACAACATCATATTCATCGTCGTCTTCAACATAATCTTCATCGTCGTCTTCAATAGAAACAAAAACATCATCGTCTTTATCTTCTTCTTTATCAAGACATCAACATAAAAAACCCAAAAAACAGAGTTCATCTTCAGCTTCAACACAAGCAGTAGAAACAACATGAGATTGTCGTCTTCTTCATCAAGTAGATCGTGTTCGTCATCGTCTTCAACATCAAATCTGATCAAATCATCAAGAAAAAAAAAGAGAGAGAGAAAAATATATCTGAAAAAGAAAAGAAGATGAGAGAGAAAATAAATCTGAGAATGATTTATTCTCTCTTACTTTTTGACTATATATATGGTCCTTATCCAAAAGGATATTTCTGCCACTACAAGATGACATTTACATCATCAGTGACATTACCCTAGGACCAAATGATAACTTATATTACCAAATAGGACCAAATAAACCATTGACTAGGTCAATTGGACTAGACTCTCTCTAATATATTATTCCTAGGACTATATGGTATTTCCTACGAAACTAATATCCAAGTGGAGATCCCCAGAAAGACCGACAAGCTGCGCAATCATTGATGAAAGCGTGGAGTTATTCAGATATTTTAGACAAATTAATTGCACTTCCCTAAGGCATGTGTGGTTGCTAAAGCTTAAAATAATTGCGACAACATATGTATCAAATGTTAGAGATGACAGTAATTGTCCGTTATTTCCAAGATGTAATATTTTCACAAGATATTGCGCTACTCAGATTTCTTCCCTGAGTAGCTAGTTCCTGCTTTTGTAACCAGTTCTGAGGGAAAAAAAAGAGATCCCTAAGAAGATCCAGATATGCGTCTGAGCATAAGTACTATTATATTGTGCCTGACCAAAAAAAAATAGGAAAAAGGTTCTCTCTCTAAGTAATTTTATTCACCGTCATCAAACCTGTCTAAAGGTATTACGTAATTTCCTTCTAGAAACCTGGCTAGTTTAAGGCCTACCATCAGATAAATTAAGGGCATTCTGAAGTAAAATCAAAACTCCCTTATTCAACTATTATCGTTAATGACTAGTTTTGTCCTCATTATTAGTGTTAGTTTTGTTGTTAACATATATTTAATCTTGTTAGCTGTCAAATCAACTAGCGTTAGTTGATCAGCTAAATATAAAGATTTTTTTTATTAGAACAACAACCTAGAATTGGCGGATGTTCATGCTATGTAGCTTATTCTGGATGTTCTTCATTCACGGAGATAGCTATAAGAATCTATGGATATGGATATTCTTATTAACCTATTGTAATTCGCAAATTCGTACTCATATGCATTCTGAGATTGAGTATGATCTCATGCTCGGTTTTATAATGTGTATGGAATCATATGCATTTGTAGATTGAGTATGATTTCAAAATCATACGGGGATACGTTGTATTATTACGCACACCATTAAAATGGGATTTTACAATAATATCTATCTACTCAACAAAATATATATTCTTATTTTTAAAATACTTGATTGCTAATTAAATAAAATTAATAATAATGATACAATGATCACAATGTTCAGATTTGACTAAAAGGAGAATAAATTAGCGTTTGATTTTAGTTTATTTTAATCTCCAACCAAAATGACATATGTATGGACTGTCTAAAGTGTCTAATTCGTATCCGTAAAGTGTCTAATATTAATTTTTACATGACATATGATGTGATGTGTCCATCAGGTACCGGGCAAGTGTCGTGTCTTGTCATGTGTCTAAAACAATCTCTTCCCTTTTTAGGACGGGGAAGAAGATGATAGGTCTCGAGTAAAACAGGTAGGCTCCGACTACCCTGGAAGAATAAAAAATGCATAATGTCAATTATGGAAAATGTCCCACAAAATTGAAGTAAATTTTGTTTTCATAGTTTCATGCAATTGACAAATATAGAGTTCAAACCTTTTGTTTTTTAAACAAAAAAACCGTTAAATAGAGATGATCCAACTTTAAAGATACAATTTCTTATTATTTTGATGAACCCATAACTGGATACCTTGGGTATTATTTAGTGGACTACTCAGACTTAGCAGAGAATTAGCAATGTTTGCTTCCTTAATCAGAATGATAAAGGATAGAAGAGAGGGTCAGTGTGATAAGAACTTCCAGTGGGGTGCCTTTAACATTATTTAACCCTGAACTCTCAGTCATGTCTATGAGTGCATCTGAGGGTGTCTTAAATTTGAACCCATGTACCAAACGAGCCAGAGTTAAGTGCACAATTTGTAGTGAGAACGAGCTCGCTGGGCAAATTCTTCTGCCTGAACCGAAAGGCATCAGCTTGAAATCTTGAGGTCCTATAGCTGTGTTCAGGTGCTCATCAGTGACAAATCTCTCTGGCCTGAATTCTTCTGGGTCTGACCACACCTGTGGATCACGTTGAATCTTCCAAATGTTGACAATTAAACGGGTTCCAGCCGGAACATGGTAGCCAGCAATGGTGCAATCTGACATGGATTCGCGAGGAGCTGACAGTGGACCTGGTGGGTATAATCTCATAGTTTCCTTGACAATAGCCTGTAGATACTCGAGGTTCTTGATATCTGACTCTTCCACTTGCCGTTCCCTGCCTACGTGCAAGTTGAGCTCAACTTCGGCTTTTTCCAGTACGTGTGGATGGTTCACTAGTAAACACAAAGCCCACAATAAGCTGACCATGACTGTGTCCGTTCCTCCCAGGATTAGAGTCTGCGCGTACCATTCATTTAGACAAGATTTGTGGTAAGTACAGTGGAATATATATACGTATAAACAAATGAGAAATTATAGATAGAAATGTACCAAGCACGTCGACTTGATGATAGTATCAGCATCCACGGAATCAGATATCTTTGCGTGAACGTCATTATCGTCAAGTATGGAGAGCATTACATCCATGAAGTCTTGCTCACCAGCTGCAGCCTTCTCATGCCCTTGTTTGGATGGCAATGCTGAAATCTTCTTTTTCATTTTATGCTCTTCCAACCATCCTTGCAACGCTACATCAAGTTCGTTTCCCGTTTTTTTTCATGTCTCTCTCGTAACCTCCCAAGTCGAACCACCTAAGACAAGGTAAGCCATCCGAGGGCACAAACCGAGCCAACCTAAAAAATTCTCTCACAGCCTTCCACTACGGGAAAATTAGTAATCTACAACTGTAGATTGACAACTCGTAAATTAAAGGTTGTAAAAGGTGGCTTGTTTTACAACCTTTTCCAAACAAAAGTTGTCAAAGTAAAATATGTCCAACTCTTAGGACAAATGAGTTCCTAAGAGTAGTGACGAGAATTAGAACCACAACTTGTTGTGTGAAAAGGGTTGCAGAGAGAAGTGACCACCTTTAGAATTTACAACTCATATCTTAAAGGTAGTGAATAACTGTATAACAACACGCATAAGAGTTGTTGAAGATAAAAAAAAATGATTTTGAAAAATGTTCTTTGAGAGATTCGAACCCAAGCCTAATGTGTGTTAGCATAAGTCATCAACCATCCTTCCGGTTTCTCAATATTGTCATTTTTGTGCTTTTTTTTTCTGATCAATATTCACAACCTTTACAAGGGTTGTAAAATGAAAAATTGACATTGAAAAAAAATGAGGCTAAGGTGAATCGAACCTAAACCTCCTCTGTCTAAGACTTGGAAACTAACCACCCTTCCACATTTACATGTCTGCTTATATTTTACATTTACTTTTATAGAAAAGGATAAATAGACCTTCTACAACCCTTTTAAGAGTCGTCGTAGAGGTATAAAAACTTGAGCTAAATTTTTATCACTTCTGCAAAAAAATTCCAACTTGTGCTAAATTTTTCTCACTTCTGCTAAATTTTATTCAATTCGGCAAAAAAATTCTCACTTCTGCTAAAAAAAATTGTCAATGCTATTGACAACCTTTATAAGAGTTGTCGTAGAGGTATAAACACTTCTGCTAAATTCTTCTCACTTCTGCTAATCTACAAACTTTCATACTTATAATAGTCCGCTCCTGGCCAGGTTTCGATCTCGGAGCCAATTTCTTTCTCAAACTTGACGAATTTGTGTGTGTTTAAGGTTTCTTAGAATATTCCCATGGAATCTAACCCGTAAATGGTTGTATTCGTCGTCTTTGCGAACTTTTAGACTTATAATAGTCCTCTCATGGCCAGGTTTCGATCTTGGAGCCAGTTTCTTTCTTGAAGTTGACGAATTTGTGTGCGTTTAAGGTTTCGGGGAATATTCTGAAGGAATATTACCTGTAAATGGACGAATTCATCGTTCTTACGAAGTTTCCGACTTATAGTAGTCCACTAACGGGCAGGTTCCGATCTCGGATCCAGAGTTTGCATACAATATTCCAGAATAGGGTTTGTTTAATGTTTCCGGGAATATTCCAAAAGAATCTTATCTGTAAATGGATTGATTCACCGTTCTTACGAAGTTTTCAACTTATAGTAGTCCACTCACGGCCAGGTTTCGATCTCGGAGCCAGGGTTTGCATACAATATGCCAGAAAAGGGTTTGTTTAAGGTTTCGGGGAATATTCCTAAGGAATCTTATCTATAAATGGATGGATTCATCGTTCTTACGAAGTTTTCAACTTATAGTAGTCCACTCACGGCCAGGTTTCGATCTCGGAGCCAGGGTATACATATAATATGCCAGAATAGGGTTTGTTTAAGGTTTAAGGGAATATTCCGAAGGAATCTTATCTGTAAATGGATGGATTCATCGTTCTTATGAAGTTTCCGACTTATAGTAGTCCACTCACGGCCAGGTTTCGATCTCGGAGCCAGAGTTTGCATACAATATGCCAGAATAGTGTTTGATTAATGTTTCGGGGAATATTCCGAAGGAATCTTATCTGTAATTAGATTGATTCATCGTTCTTACGAAGTTTCCGACTTATAGTAGTCCACTCACGGCCATTTTTCGATCTCGGGGCCAGGGTATGCATATAATATGCCAGAATAGGGCTTTTTTAAGGTTTCAGGGAATATTCCGAAGGAATCTTATTTGTAAAAGGATGGATTCATCGTTCTTACGAAGTTTCCGACTTATAGTAGTCCATTGATGGTCATGTTTCGATCTCGGAGCCAGGGTTTGCATACAATATGCCAGAATAGGGTTTGTTTAGGGTTTCAGGGAATATTCCTAAGGAATCTTATCTATAAATGGATGGATTCATCGTTCTTACGAAGTTTTCAACTTATAGTAGTCCACTCACGGCCAGGTTTCGATCTCGGAGCCAGGGTATACATATAATATTCCAGAATAGGGTTTATTTAAGGTTTCGGGGAATATTCCGAAGGAATCTTACCTGTAAATGGATGGATTCATCGTTCTTACGAAGTTTCCGACTTATAGTAGTCCACTCACGGCCAGGTTTCGATCTCGGAGCCAGGGTATGCATATAATATGCCAGAATAGGGTTTGTTTAAGGTTTCAGGGAATATTCCAAAGGAATCTTACATGTAAATGGATGGATTCATCGTTCTTACGAAGTTTCCGACTTATAGTAGTCCACTCATGGCCAGGTTTCGATCTCGAAGCCAGGGTTTGCATACGATATGCCAGAATAGGGTTTGTTTAATGTTCCAGAATAGGGTGTGAACTAAAGCTACTTCATGACATGTATGACTTGTCAAAATTACTTCATGACCTATGCGGCTTGTCGAAATTCAAACCGCAAGCACAAAAACACAAAGAGAAAGAACAAAGAAACACACCAATTATCGATTTCATTTTTCATTTTCCTATTTCATTCTTATACAGTTTTTGGATTTTTTTATATCAGAATGTCGATAACAATGTCCTAACTTTATTAATATTTTTTTTAGATTTTTTTTCATGTCAAAGGTTGATAATTAAACCGAAAACATGAGTTCGTATTAACACAAAGAGAAAACACAAAGACCTTGATCCGTATGACACTCTTAACTTAAATCTACACCGTCCAAATATTTTCCCCTAATCTGTATGACACCATCCTACCACATCTTATCCGTTCAAATTCTTTTAGATAAAACCATTTTTTTCTCGCTCTCACTCATCTTCTTCATTCGCTCACTTCTCATCACTCGTTTTCCTTCTCCCATCTCTTATCTTCTCTAACTCTACCAATTCTTTTTTTTCAGAGAAGCAAATCGACTTCATCTCCGATCTCCGATCTCTCTTGTTTTGATTTGGTTCCATAACTCTAATCTCTCACTCTCTTAAAAACATGTTATCTCACTCCCAACAGCAACAGCAAAAAAATTGTTATGTGGCTCTTGTTTGATGTGAATCGATTCTGATTTCACAAGAGGTGATAGATCCGTTTTATTTGGGAACGAGTTTGTGTGCTGAATTTTAGTCTCGACTGAGAAATACAACACCAGCAATTATTATGATATCAAATTTAATAATTATGAAAATAATTATGATATCAAATTTAATATTTAAGCTGTTGGTTTCAGATTGCCGTTAATTTTTATGGTTGTAATATGGACAAGAAACAATGTGACTCACCGGAGAAATGGGAACCCGAGAGATTTTTAGACAGTAAACATGACCCAAAGGATCTTTACAAAACTATGTCGTTTGGAGGAGGAAAGAGAGTCTGTCCAGGAGATTTGCAGGGACTTTCAATTACTTGCACTACTATTGCTAGATGTATTCAAGAGTTCAAGTGGAGATGTGTTGGAGTAATTGATTATACCGCTGTGTTGGTGGAGATATTTCTATATGCTGTTTTGGTTGGTGATTTAAAAGCAACAACATGGAGGTGCAACCAGCTGTGGCTGAGATAATGAAGGTTGGGACTTGAGAATGGACGGGAGGCTATAGGGTTAGAGAGAACTGGTGCAGTGGCGGGACTTGGTAATGGCCTGAATTTGGGTTAGTGGTGTTTTTGCTTCCTTTGAGCATCTGGGGCCTGTTACTGGTGTGCAGCTAATGGTGCTTACAGAGAACAAGGGTTGAATTTCTTTTGAAACTCAGATATATATATAGGCTGATACTGTTGCAGGTAATGGAGCTGTTGGGTTGCAGTGAGATGGAGTAATTTGAATCAATTGCGGGTGAATGGCAGTGGCATTGAGAATTGTTGTAGCTGGAGCTGAATATGGAAGCTACTTGGTGTGCAGGTGAAGTCGGCATTTACCACATAATTCTCCTAAAATTGGTGAGTTCAGTAGATGTGGTACAAATGCTTTTGTTGCCATTGTTTTGGGTTATTGGATTTTGACATTTTTTTTTGTTTCAGGTCTCTCACATAACTCATCAAAGTTGGTTCGATTAAGGGATTACGTAAATGCTGCTAGTGATAATATGAACCTTGTGTTCGTGGCATGTACCAACGTATTTTAAGTACCCTTGTATATGCCAATATGGTTGCCTTTAGCTATTGTGGAAGAAAATACAACTTTATAGTTTTTTATTTTTGATGGAGTTTTTATGGAAATGTAGGAAATTTCTGGTACTGCGTGACAGAGTAGAGTTTACTGGAACGGTTTTCTACTAATATGCCTGCACTATGCCTTCCAATTCTAAAGGATTGCAGGTTTGTCTTTTTAGCATCTATAATACATGCGCAATATGTTGATATCGATTGGGATTTTTAAATCACCGGATTTCAACATATTAGATCTCAGATGTTTTGGAGTTGCAATATTGCCATATTGGTTTGAAAACAACTTAATCACTGGATTGTTCTTACTTAAACTATGTACAGGGTGTTAAGGTGCAGGTGGAAGGTCAATTACCTGAATGCTTATCTAGGTTAATGACTAGATTTTCTGTTTTAACTTATCATTGTACCCATCTGGATATTTTTAATGAATCATTCAAGGTTGTGAATGATCTAAAACTGGTTCAAGTGTATCAATGCTGTCACATTTTGAATGAATGCCGGTATATTTTGAATGCCGTGACCAATTTCATATTTTTTTTGGCAAATGAAAAATAACCACAACTGCTATGAAAAGTTGCAAGTGGATTGAAATACAACAGTAAAAAAGGTTGCAATACATATTTCTGCTACAAATAGCTTAGTTGTCAAACAAATGACATACAACTCATACCATAGTTGATAAAAGAAATGATGTACAACTCTAACCATAGTTGTCAAAGAAATTTCTACAACTCCAACAAATGTAGTGTAAGAGGTATTTTCACAACCCAGGTATGAGTTGTGTTAGGCATTAAGAGGAAATTTCAAAAGACATTCACAACTGAAAAAAGCGTGGTATATAATGGAACGACAACCGTGTTTACGACTATTATTGACGAGTTGAAAAGAATTGAGGACTTTCTACAACCCCTTGTGCAACCTATAGATAAACGTCGTCTTATATCGTACGACAACTTTTTTCCGGGGTAGTTAATCGATGTTTTTCCCGTAGTGTTCTGACACCTCCTAGCTCGATCCACTTCATCTTCAGTGGCAGAACAATTCCCCAGATACCTTTTCCCGACGATAAGTTTCAAAGATATGTTTAGTGTCAAATTCAAAAACCACTGCTTCATATCCACTACAGATTTCACATCCAAACGCAGCTTATTGTATAGTTCTTGAATGGATGTTTTGATCTCAGAGTCCCAAACATGCTTTAAGTACTGTAGCTTAGAGTGTGAGAGGAATTCATGGTTCGCTATCTTCCGTAGCTCCTGCCAATATGGTCCGTAAGGTGCGAAACCGAAGATTAAATTGTTGTAACCCATGTATTTTAGAGATACTGAAAGTGGACGAGACATGAAAATTTTATCGTTAGTAGTGAAACACTCTTTAGCCACTTCCCAACTACTAATAACAAGTGCCCTACGCAAACCGAGTCGAATGGTGAAGGCTGGACCATACTTGTCGGAAATGTCTCCAAAACTTCTAAAGAGTAGCTGATCTTTTCCACCCAGCAAATGAAGATGACCGATTAGAGGCCATGAACCAGCTAGCGCTGGTACCTGTTTTGGGTTAGAATTTTTCTTTTTCGAGATAGATTTGATTATATGGTACAGAGAAGCAAAAGATAAGACTGCTGCTGTAACCAATAATGTAGTAGTAGTTGAAAACGGGAGAGGAACGATATCCATAGGTGCTAACTAGCATATGGAATGTTGCAACTCTAGCATCTTGAATTTATAGAGCCAGATATACAATTTGCAAGTTTGTTAGCATCTGACTTGATTCCAGCGAGTCAGATGTCAAACCGTTTGTTTTTGTATTTCGAGTCAGATCTAACTCGCTACCCGACTCAAATCCAATTTATGATTCAGACTCGTCTGAGTCAGGTAACAGAACGCTCCTATTCCATGGACCAAGCCACTGACTCGTATATCTTTGGATCAAATGAGTCGGATCTGACTCAAAAAAACAAACATATTGAATCAGAAAATGAGTTCAGTCAGTTAGCTGTCGAATCAAATTCAGAAATCAAAAAATAGAATTGCTTCTATTTTAGTTATTAGTAGTATCTTTTTTGTTTAGCAATGGAATATGCCATTATGGAAAGTGGCAAAGTGCACTGGCTATTTGGTTGTACCAAGAGTCTAGCTTGTCAAGTTACCTCAAATTTGCCCCGTGCGTCTGTGACACATAAAAATGACAGAAGCAATGATTGTACTGAATCGATCTCGAGGATCCCATCGATGTTACTTTGCTTAAATGTAACACAGTCGTGTAATTCTAGATTACATAGCCCATGTGCTAAACCATATCCTAAGGAATGAGACATTCTTCGACTTGTTGCGCACTGGGATCAGGATATGGATTTTGGTATAGGGGAGTCATACTTTTTATGCCAAAAGAAAGAGTACAGTGTTCTTCACGGCTTGTAGCTTGGTTGCTTAGAATTTATCTACACAGTTTTTTTGCAATCTTTCGATGACGATGGTAAACCAAAAATATTTCACTTAAATGTACATTTTTGTGATTCCTCGACAAGGATGGACTGAATTGCTTTTTACTTTATCCCAATTGGAGCAGTGATGTTGAATCTGGTTTGTCTTTCCGTTCATTGAAGAATGATGCATAACCAAATGGTCCAAATGAACATTACTCCATTATACAAGTACTTGATTTGATTGTTCAACTGTGGTTCCCGTATTCGTCTTGGTTTTCCCTATTTCCCATCCTCATTTTTCTTATTTCCCATCCTCCATAATTCCAATCCCCAATTATCTTAAGTACCATCCAAATCAAATTTCATATGTCCTAAATACTATCTCTTGACTTTTTATTTGCACTCAATAATAAAATCATCCTTCCACCGAACACAAATAAAAACCTAGGTAACAATTCAAGTTTCCATCCTCATCTCTGCCACCAACCTACATCTCTTATGCTCTATCTCCATGTATAATTCATCACCGAATTCACCACCTTCGTTGGATATAAAGAAGGAGAAAATTTGGTGTGTGATGTAGACTAGATATTAAAAATGGTGGACGATTGGACATGCCCATCATATTACTTAGAATTAGTGGGATGTGAGCATATATCGCATTAATGATTCACGTTATACTAGTTGCAATATCTTTGATCGATGCGCTTTTGGATAAACCAAGATCACTAGATAAAAATAAAAACAGATTAACAAGTAAACCCCAAGTCATGGATCGACTATTCATAAAGAGAAAAGAGGTAGATTAGTGCTCGATTTCTAGCCAATTATAGTTAATTTTATAGAGGGGACACCATGAGACTACCCTGCTCTGTTCATGTGATTAAATGAGTTTTTAATAGAATTTAGTGTAATCTTTTTGGATATCCGTTTGAATTTAGTGTAATCCTATTTCGGTGATAATGATTTATCGGTTAATCGTTCAATTAACCAATATATGTCTTGCAATTCAAATGACAAAAATATAAAGGAATAGATGTACTATGATAATTAATTGGAATCTAACTTAAGGTTTATAGTTTTGTTTTTTTTATGATGAAAAAGAGGATCAATGAAGAAGAAGAAGACAAATATATATGGTAACAGTCATGGTCAAAATCATTTTGATTTTTATGGATGGTACATAGGAAAAATCACAATTGGAAATAAACTGATTTAGAAGATTGTGAAAGAGATTTGAAATAGGAAAAATGGGGATGGGAAATAGGGAAAATCTTCGTCTTTATGATCAGAAGAAGTTAATCAGATGAGCTTTTAAGGTTTCATCTACTGTGAACCGGGGAGGTATGAAGTAGGAACATAAAGTTTAATCTGAAAATGGGTCATATGACCACAATCAATAATGTGCGGGAGTAATGGACTTGTAAAATATAGGTATGGGTGAAAAAAACACAAAAAAATTTAGTCATATATACCCTTTACTTTAAACTTTATTTTTTATCATATCCTTTTCTCTCCTATTTATTTTATTTCTCTAATTTAACATTAATCGCGAGAAAGGTCTTAACTTCAGAAATATAAGTCGAATTTTAATAAAATTTATATTTTTAGAAAGTGGTCGAAAATCTCTAGAAAACAAGATCCATTGTTGATATGAAGTTCGAAAAAAAATAATATTTTCAACCCGGCCGAGAATACATAATGCACCCAGGTGCAACCTGACAAAAAATAATTTCCTATAAAAATATGCATTATGCACCCAGGTGCAACTTGGAAATTTTTTATCTCATATAAAATATTTAATATGTACCCAGGTGCAACTTGGCCAAAATTTATTTTCTATAAGAATATGCATTATGCACCCAAGTGCAACCTGGCCAAAACATTTTTCCTATATACAAAAAAATGCATTATGCACTTGGGTGCACCTGGCAAAAACCTATTTCTTCTAAAAATATGCATTATGCACACAAGTGCATCTTGTGTATTTCGTGGATAAATATAGGCTTATCCTCAAAATTACTTGTAATATATCATACAAACCCAAAATCACTATTTCATAATCTCGAGTAATAAGTCAAGTATCATTATCATCACATTCACCGTTAAAACTTTAACCAAAACAAAGAACAAAAAAAATTAAAAAAGATAAAATATTATGCACTCGGGTGCAACCCGGCCAAAATATATCTTTCTTGTTAGAATATGCATTATGCACTCAGGTGCACTTTGTATATTTCTTATATAAATCTAGGATCCTGACACATTTCACACTACCAAAATCACTAGCTATACATAGTGGTAACCGAATTTCCCTCCATGTCTTTGTATAGTTCAAAGCATTAATTTAGATACTATATAAGCCTAATGAAAACATCCCCCTAATTATAGAAGGTTAGGATGTTTAACCACTCCCAAGAAATTCACTTCTGTAATCCACTCTTTATGCCATGGTAAATGACAAAAAAAAACCTTTGATAGTGGAGTTCTTTTTATATCCACTGCTACTAGTGGATATAAAAAGAACTCCACTATCAAAGCTTTTCTTTTTATATCCACTATTACTATTAACTGACCGCGGTTTTGTAAGCGGTGATTCGGTGTGGGTCCCGAAAATGATTAACTGACCGCGGGTTGGGATCCCGCAGTCTGTCTCGCTTCTCACACTGAGGCGTGACCCACACCAAATCACCCCCCTACAAAACCGCCGACCCACTCCCTAACCCTACTCACTCTCTGTGTCTGGAGATTCCCCGGATTCAACCCGCGGGATGTCTATCATCTCTCGAAGCTACAAAACGCGTGTCTTCCCAAAAGAGCCTCCCAAGTATATAATGCCCTCACGATAAAAATCAAGAATTAATAAAAAAAAATATCATTCAAACATGATGAAATCAATGAAAGGGGAATTAAATCAAATACCTTGCTTACACTTTATTCCAATTGTGTTGTTTAACAGTAACATCCAATTTCTTATCATCTAAACACTCGCTAAAGATCACCATTATCATCTGTGTTTTTCATCTTAACCACCCCTTTGTAAACAGAACCAAAACCACCTTCACCGATCATCAAACTTCAACTAAACCCACCTTCACCAATCATAATACGCCTCTTTCTACCTTGATCTGTTCAATTGTTGGATTGATTTGTAATCACTTTATCTTCTTTCTTTTTCTAATTTTCTTTGGAATTCGTTGATTCTCTTTGGAATAATGACAATGAAAGAAGAAAATTTGTACAAACATGGAACGCTTGGAGTACGATGGATAATTGTTTGGTGGTGTGCGAGATACAGAGATGACATTAGAGAAAGGGATATTTTATAGCCGCTCGACGAAAAAAAATAAACGATAGGGGTACTTTAGACAGCTATAGGTAAATTTTTGGGTCTAATAACCAATGTAGGTACCGAATATCGCAAGATACTGGTTTACGAACATCATAACAAATATAAGAGGAAAGCATCGCAAGATAATGCGATAATAGGAGAAACACGGGAAAAGTATGAAGAGATTACGAATATAGAATAAATCCAGGAATATAAGTTGCGATACTTCGCAAGATATATAAAGTTGTACAGATTTCACTATAAATAGTAGTTCAAATGTTAAATTTGAGAGGTTCTTTTAGTGAGTGTAAGAAAATATCTTAGGAAAGAGAACAGAGAAAATTGTAACTGTTCTAGTTCCATTAACATACTTCATTGTAATCAATTGAGAATATTAATCAAAATTGTCATTCTTCATCAAGAACATCTTAAGGTTTTACAAATTCTACTGAGGGTGTAGTTGTAAGGTTTTCTGCAACTACATAATTGGCGCTAGAAACAGGGAACCTGAAGATTGTGATAGAAGAAATTCGAAGGAATTGTGGAAATTTGAAGATAAAATGGAGTCAGTAGATGAATATTGCAAAAGAGAAGAATGTAATATGATCACAAAGACAATGATTGATGAATTTCATAACAACATGAAGGGAAGGATACACAAACGATATTGTAGAGGAAGAAAGATCATGGAGGTGGAGAAGATAACAACTTTGAAAGAATGGGAAAACCAGAAAATCACATTTTCAGTAGCAGAAATTCTAAATGAAGATTTGAACCACACTTCACCATTAGTAGTCACAATTACGATCATGCGAGAAGAAAATAAAGCTACAAAATCTATAGAAAAATGGGAATTAAACCGAGTTTTGATTGATACAGGGAGTTCTGTTGATATTATATTTTATCATGCACTTAAGGGGATGGGGATTAAAGATGAAGAAATCACAAATTCAGAATGTCTTATCAATGGATTGGGAAAATCTACAACAAAATCCAAAGGGGAAATAATGTTACGAGTACCGCTGGGAGAAATAGAAACACACATAGTTTTATGTGTGATAGATATGGAATCTCCATATAATATGCTGATAGGAAGGCCATGGATTCATGCGATCAAAGCTATTTCTTCGATATTACATCAGTCAATTAAGTTTCCTACACCAAACGGAATACAAGAAATAAAAGAAGATCTTGATAGTGCAAAATTTGGTTATCAAATTGAAGTAAAACAGTGTGGAGTGAGAGCAATAAAGAAACAATTTTGTAGAAAACTTGCGAAAGAAGCAAAAAAAGGAAGAGGAGTTCAGAGTGTATACAATAAGAGCAAGAGAGGGAACAGGAATACCAAGTGAGATCCCAGAAAAAGAAGGAGAACCAATAAAAGTAATCAAAGAACCAACACCAATGGGAGAGCAAAGTCCTAGTTACGTTGCAACTGAACCAACCAAAGAAATAAATATTGGAAGTGAAGAGGAGCCTTTAATCTTGCGAATTGGAACTAAGATGGATGAAGAAGAAGAGAAAAGAACTATTGACCTCTTGCTTGAATACAAAGACATATTCGCAGGAAGTGTAGATGAAATACCAGGAATTGATCCATCAGTGGCATGTCATAGATTGAACATAGATAAAAGCGTAAGACCATTAAAGCAAAGAATAAGGAAGATCTCGCAGAATTATCATGCACAAATAGAAGAAGAATTACAAAAGATGCTGGATGCAGGAATCATGAGAGAAGCAAAATACCCAGAATGGATTTCGAATATGGTCATTGTTCCAAAGAAGAATAAAGGGATAAGGATTTGTATAGATTTCACTGATCTAAACAAAGCCTGTCCCAAAGACAGTTTTCCATTACCAGACATACCACAAATGGTGGAATCAGCTGCAGGACATGATAGAGTCACTTCACTCGATGGGTATAAAGGGTACAATCAAATATCGCTCGCAGAAGAATACCAAGAACATACTGCCTTTTTTGCTCCAAGAGGTTTATATTGTTATGTGAAGATGCCATTCGGTCTGCGAAATGCGGGTGCTACATATCAACGAATGGTTGAAAAGTTGTTCGCAAAGTGGATACATAAAACCTTAGAAGTGTATGTAGATGATATGTTGATAAAAAGTAAAGAGGCCAAAGATCATGTGCAAGATTTGAAGGAAATATTTGAACAAATGAGAAAATTCAACATCAAATTGAATCCTGAAAAATGTATAATTGGAGTTGCGTCAGGAAACTTCTTGGGATACATAGTATCAAAGGAGGGAATACAAGTCGATCCAGAAAAAGTACAAGCAGTTCGTGACATGCCAACACCTGCAACGGTAAAACAAGTACAAAAGCTAAATGGACTTTTGGCTTCACTTGGAAGATTTATTTCGCGAATGTCAGATAAGTGTGCAAACATTTCTTCAACATACTCAAGAAGGGAGAAAAATTCAAGTGGACTGATGAATGTGAAAAATATTTTCAAGGAATCAAAGAATATATTGCGAATACATCCATATTACAGAAACCAGAGAAAGATGAAGAATTATTGGTATACCTCGCAACAACTCAGTATGCTTTAAGTGCAGTTCTATTGCGAGCAGATGCAGGAATAGAAAGGCCCATTTACTACATCAGTAAAACTTTTAACACAACAGAGAGAAATTATTCTAAAATGGAGAAATTAATCTTAGACCTGGTTTATGCATCATTCAATTTGCGAATATACTTTCAAGCGCATGTGATAAAAGTGGTAACCAAAGTCCCAATTGAGATAGTCATGAAGAACACAAAAAGATCAGTAAGAATAGAAAGGTGGAATGCACAAGTAAATCATTACAAGATAAAATACGAAGTGTTATCATCACAAAGATCACAAGTTGTCACAGATTTCTTGGCATACTTTCCTTTGGAAGAAGATGAGGCAGTGGAAGAAATGATGGATATTGAAGAAGAATTTGGGAATCCAAAAGATTTACTAACAGAACCAAATAGATGGGAAATTTTAGTTGACGGATCATTCAACAGTGAGGGAAATGGAGTAGGAGTTGTGTTGATTTCACCAGAAGGAGAAAGAATAGCATTTTCATTCAGACTAGAATTTGCATCCACGAACAATGAAACAGAGTACGAAGCTGTAGTACATGCATTGAAGATCGCAATAGAAAAGAAGCTCGAAAATATAAGGATAACAAGTGATTCTCAGCTGGTAATTTTTCAAATTAAAGGGGAATATACCACAAATGAGTCTTCTTTTAAAAAATACAAGAAACTTGTTGATGAATTATCTGCGAAGATACCAAAATTAAAATGGAGGCATATAACAAGAAAATACAATCGACTCGCAGATGCTTTTGCATTCATTCCAAGTATGATGACAAATCCTAATACAAGAAATATCAAAATCCAGACAATTCAACATCCATCAGTGAATAAAGAAGAAGAAATTGAGGAAGCAGTTGCGATGGAAGTAGAAAGGGAACTACAAGACTGCATCGCAAAAGATATTGAAGATTGGAGAAAGGACATTCATGCATATCTCACAAAAGGAGAAATACCCAGGAGTAGACTAGAAGCACACAAATTAAAGAGTCGTGCAACGAATTATGAGTTACGAGAAGGAATATTATACAAAAAATCTTTCAGTGGACCACCTCTTAGATGTTTAACTCGTGAAGAGGGAGAAAAAATATTGAAGATGTTGCATGGAGGAGAAGCTGGTAATCATATTGGGGGAAGATCTCTAGCATATAGAGCAAAAATACAAGGATATTATTGGCCTTACATGAACACAGACGCAAAATTGTTGGTAAGACGATGCAAAGAATGTCAACGACATGGGAAAATAACTTATGCACCAGGGGCACCATTAACCTCTTCAACAAGCTGCTGGCCTTTCGGGAAATGGGGATTGGACATTGTTGGCCCATTTTTACCTGGATCTGGGAAAAGAAGATACTTAATAGTCGCAACAGATTATTTCATGAAGCTTGCAGAAGTAAAAGCAGTACAACATATTCGTGATAAGGATGTTTTTACATTTATATTCGAGAACATCATTTGTAGGTATGGAGTTCCAGCACAATTAGTATCTGACAATGGGAAACAGTTTGAAGGGAAAAATATAGAGATGTTACTCAGTGCTTTTAGGATAATATGTGGGAAATCAACTCCGATATATCCACAAGCTAATGGGCAGGCAGAAGCAACAAATAAGACAATCGCAGATACAATCAAAAACAAATTAGAAGGATATCTCAGAGGGTGGTGCGAACAAGTGCCTAGTGCAGTCTGGGATTACAATACAACTAGAAGGGAGGCAACTGGAATGTCTCCTTATTGTTTAACATATGGATTAGAAGCAGTATTGCCCACAACAAAGAAAGAAGCTTGGGAAATAAATTTGAGTGCAGGGGTGATATTAAGTGAGTTGGATGATTTGGAGGAAAAAAGGGAAAACGTGTTGCGACATATGAAAATTTATCAGGAAAGATTAGCTCGAGAGTATAACAAGAGAGTTATTGAACGTGAATATCAACCAGGTGATTTGGTCATGCGAGAAACACCTCCTTACCAGAAAGAAAATGGAGGAAAACTAGCACCAAAATGGGATGGACCATATGTCATTAAAGAAGTTTTGGGAAGTGGAGCTTATCGGCTAATGGACCCAGAAGGGAGAGACATGGGTTTAAGACTTGGTCGACCCTGGAATAGATTGTACTTAAAAAGGTATTATCCATAAAACTCATGATAATTTTGCGAATATCGTTTGCTCGCACAAAAACTACAAAAAATACAAATTTTAAAATTGCGATCAGCTTTCATTAAAGAAAGACGCAAAAATTTACTTGCGATCAGCTTTCATAAAAGAAATACGCAAACTGTGATCATCTTTCAAAAAAGAAAGAAAGCCTCAGAAATTTTACACAGGCAAACCTTTGTGGCGTACACCCTAGTTCGCGAAGCAACATTTCGCAAGAGGTAAAGTCCTAAAGTACGTCATTTAAGGGGTGTACCTATAAGCATGGCTCAGGGAAACCGGAACACCACCAAGGAACCTGAGTACATGGACATTAAAGGGTACATAACCCAAAGGCGGGGTACCTATCCGGGTAAGACACCTTGGATTCTCAACCTAATATTGCGATGTACCATGATTTAGGTTGGGCGACTAAGGCATACTGTCTTTCCCAAGAAGTGCAGAAAATGATCAAGGCGCCGAGGTACACGGTTGAGTCAAGAGTGCCGGATGGGTTTGAAGAACATCTTCAATTCTTGACAAGTCTTGGAAAATGAAGCACTTGGCCCAAAGATACCCCATAGGGTGCAACCTCGTAGCTATAAGCCCTATAGGAAAAAAGGATAAGAGGTTGCGATCAAAAGCTGGTTGGTTGCAAAACCGGATGGGAAGAGCTAACCTTGTATGGTCGATGTACGCTTCCTTGAAGGGGAAACCAAGGGGAAGATAAAGGGAAGCACCCTCCATTAGGGAGCTAATACGTGCTATAAGACGCAAATGTCACGAGGCTTTTTGTTCGCAAGAACATAACGGCTTGTCATATTTGTGCAACAATCATATTTCTGCGAGTAAAAAAAACAAAAATAATAAAAATAATAATAATAAATACATGTGTATATATAAACATACTCGCAGAATTAAATACAAAGAAGTTAAGATGAGATCAATGGGTTATTACATGAAAGTGTGATAACGTCCTGCGATTTCATCGCAAGACGATAATGTCACGAGGCTGTATATTCGCAAGATTATTCAGACTTTTCATATTATCGCAAACACAAAAATATTGTTAAGATAAAGTCAAGGGATTGGGACATGCGAATGCACCAACGTCCTGCGATTTTATCGCAAAAGAGGTGGCAAAGTAAGACCTTTACTTAGGAAGGCATGATAATACCACAGCAACTAATAAAATCAATTACATCAATATCATTGGAGATTCTTTATATTTTCAACAACAATATATATCAAGAATTCCTACCAAAAAAATGCAATTTTTTCGCAATCAAAGACGGATATTTCATACTAATTAAATTTTATGAGGATTGAATACTTCTTATACTTCTTCAAAGATTGAATACTCCTTATACTTCTTCAAGAATTGCATACTTCTTATACTTCTTCAAGGATGTTTCATAATTCTTATACTTCTTCAAGGATGTTTCATAATTCTTCAAGGATATTTCATACTTTTTATACTTCAAGGGGGAGATTTCTTATCTACTTCGCAGCAACCTGAAACTTCGCAACTTAAACTGAGGAAGATATTCTAATACTTACAACAACAATTGATCACCTGAAGAGCAATAATAAAGGGAAAGGGAATACTAAGCCAAGTCTTCAAGATACATTATTTCTCTTCATATGATCAATCTATTCAATTTATGCAAATCAAGAAGGTATTCAATTAGAGAAAGGTCGAATCATTATCGCAAAATATAAAGTATATTTTTTAAGGAATACAAATAGAAAGCAGAATTGTTTGTAAAAAAAGGACCAACAGTAACCAAGAGGAAGAGTTCAAAAGAAAGAAAAACAAGAGGATTAACGATAACTAGGGAAAGAAGTCTGTCATGCTTAATGCTCTTCATCAACACTTTGTGCTGGATCTTTAGGAGGAGTAGGATCATCAGCAGTGTTCAATTCTTGCGAAACATTACCCTCTGTAGAGCCTTTAGCAGGAATTTCTCCTTGAGGGATAGATTCTTTTTCACCATCAAGTTCTTCATCATCACTCTCGTAATTAAAGTCACTATCAGGATCACGAGCAACTTCATCATCAGATATTTCCAGAGGTTTAATTTGCTCTAGAGACAAGGATTTTGATAAGAGAACGTTGTTTACGAAGACTTGAGCTTTCAGGTGACTCTCACGAAGTAAAGCCTTCTGGTGGTTAATATCTTCAATATCTTTGGCATAGGCAAGATAGTTGAATCTTCGATTGGCACGATCACGATAATTGATCAAACGAGTAGAAAGCAAAGTGTTTTTCTTGGGAATCTCAAAACATGCGGTCTCCAATTCAGATTTAGCATTGCGAATATTGTTCTCAGATTCTGCGAGTGAAACAAAATTCAAAGAATCAATTCTGCGAATATAGCAAAATTAGAAGATATACCAAAGGCAGTCAAATTTTAATGACTACCTTCTCTTTGTGAAGTAAGAAATTGAGCTAAAGATAGACAACAATTCTTCATCTGATCCATAGCTTTATCAAAACCATCACCAACTAATCCTTCAAGTCTGGACTGAAGCTTTTGATCTTTGGAAAGAAATTTTTTTTATCCTTCGCAAGTTTTGCATTAAGGTTTTCTAGTTGAGAATAATCTTCTTTAAGTTTATTCCTCTTAGTGTTTAAGATTATAATCTTATTAACAAGGGATTTCTTCTCGGCAGCAAAAGAACTTCTCTCTGCATCTGAAGAATTCTTTAATTCCTCAAGTTCACCTTTTAACAAATAAAGGAGATTTTCTTGATCACAACATTTACTATGAAGAATATTCAATTGTTGCGAAGAATATTCAAATACGAACATCTTTCTTCTGATAAGGTTTTATTCTCCTCTAATAAGATTTCTATTCTTAAATCGGCTTTAATCAAATAAGAAGTAAGATGAGATATTTCATCATTCAAGAATTTTCGATCGTAAATCAGTTGGGTATTCTCTTGGAAAATGGCATCTAAATTGTCAAGAGCACATGAATGAAGACTAGATAAGTGGGAAAATTGGTTCAAAAGACTTTCATGCTTGTCTTGAGATTCTTTTGCGTCTGATTCATGTTGAAGTACCAACATTCTACATTTCTGGATTAATTCTATAAAGAGGAATGGGTTTTAATGGGTGTTTCAAGCATGTGAGAAATAGAAGCAAACAGAAAGAGAAAATATAAAGATAATAGCAATACATTTTAATGCATCATTCCTCTTACGAAGGATCGCACAATCTAGAGAATCATTTTGAAGCTGATGATTCTCTCTACGAAGATTCTCACACTCCGCTTTCAAAGACTATTGAGCTTGGCGAAGCAATTCAACTCATTTTTCCAAGGTTTGACGTGAAATAGAAATATCAGGATTGATGAAGTTATTAAGCGTTTCTCAAAATTCAGACTGCGAGCGAACATTTGAAGACTTCGCAGTATTACTCAAAACATCAGATAACATCTGGAAAGCTAAGTACATTCCATCTCGAACTTCTTGAGGAAGAGGGGAAGAATTCGAATGAATAAGAGAAAGTTGTAAATTGCTTGGAGCAACAACATTCAAAGGATTAGGAGTTAAAATGGGTTTTTCAAGAAAAGGGGTTGAGGAGGTAGCTTGTGAAGGTTGATCTTGAAGAAGTGTTGATAAATTTAAAGGGGTAGGAGAGTGAAAACTGGGTAATGGAGTAGAGGAAGGAGTTTGCGAAGAAGTGCCTTCACGAGGAGGAGAGGAAAATTCTTTATCAATCACAGGAAGGAAATCATTGATTGAAATTGATGGCTTGGATTTGGTAATGCGAGATCTCTTGGTAGGGTTGGATTTTTCATCTACCTACGAATCAAAACGTAGATTAAAAACTGAGGCAACAATATATTGTTTCAGAAGGAAGACAAAGTATTTTAACTACCTTTTGATTCTCGGGTTTTGTTCTTCGAGAGTTAGAACTTGAGTTTTTAGTTGAAGGTTTCATCGGGGAAGCACTTTTACTGAAAGAAATTAAAATCAAACAATGAATTAGACAGAAACAAAAGAAATAAACAAGTGAAAGATGCGAGAGGTAAAATAAAATTACCTTGGAGAACTCATGATGGGATTAACAGGAAGAGAAGGCAATAATCGAAGAAGTGAAGAGAGAAGAAGATGAAGTTGTAAAAGTAAAAAGAGAAAGTAGAAAAGATAAGGAAGGGAATAAAAGGGATATAAATAAGGGAATAATTAGGAAAAGACGGTTATAAAACATGTGTTCGAATTCTGTAACGGTTATATTCTCATGATCATTACTTCTTCGAAGAAATGACATGAGAAAAGGCAAGATGTAGGTACCGAATATCGCAAGATACTGGTTTACGAACATCGTAACAAATATAAGAGGAAAGCATCGCAAGATAATGCGATAATAGGAGAAACACGGGAAAAGTATGAAGAGATTACGAATATAGAATAAACCCACGAATATAAGTTGCGATACTTCGCAAGATATATACAGTTGTACAGATTTCACTATAAATAGTAGTTCAAATGTTAAATTTGAGAGGTTCTTTTAGTGAGTGTAAGAAAATATCTTAGGAAAGAGAATAGAGAAAATTGTAACTGTTCTAGTTCCATTAACATACTTCATTGTAATCAATTGAGAATATTAATCAAAATTGTCATTCTTCATCAAGAACATCTTAAGGTTTTACAAATTCTACTGAGGGTGTAGTTGTAAGGTTTTCTGCAACTACAACCAATTTTGGATATTTAAACAGTGTCTTTTAGGTTTTAGGATACTAGAATGATGGTCAAACTTTACTTGTCTTATAGACCCGAGAATTCAAATTGAGGGCCTATTTAACCAAAAAACTGAAAGCTTAATTCGCGTGTTGTCTTGTCTTTATCATGCATGAATTCCCGTTTAGAGTTACGTGCTAAGTAGTTGAGTGACAATTTATTGTGAGAGCGGATCCAATCACAACTTAATTCTCACACTATCTCGTACAGTTTAGACATCATTTGTTTTTGAATAAAAACCAAAATGGTAAAGGATTTGAATCTAATATTGAGGATATGTTCGTCCAGCAAAACTCTATATACCTACTAAAGATGAACACAATTGAAGACATAAAAAACTACCACCTACTACTTTGATTATTACCATCGAAATTATGATCAATAAATAGTGAGGATCAGTATTTCGGAATGCACTCGTTTTTGGTATGGAAATAGAGCTCTCCATATGTTGTTTGAGGTGTTAGGTGAGACGAGGCGCCAAGCCATCTACCTCGCCTCGTCTATCATTTGGGCGCGCCTAAGGCGCCTAGATTTTTTTTTTTTAAATATCAATTGCTCACAATTCGCGCCTTGGAGTTTTTATTAGCTAGCCTCCTCGCCTCGTCTAGCGCCTAGGCGCACCTAAGGCTCAGAAAAAAATTGTAATTACTCACAATTTGGAGCCCTGGGGATTGGGCATTTTTATAAGATAGGCACCCCCTGCATGCCTCGTGCGCCAATCTTATTTTTGAAAATATAGACTAAAAATATTAGTTTCAAATACGTTATCGTTTAGGTTTTTTTTATGAAAATGACGTCCAAAATGTGAGAAAAACATAGTGAGTGAAACCTGTTGCGCCAAAGCCTGCGAAAGCGTTAGGTGTCTGCAATGATTAGATTGAGATGAGTTTTAACAGTCTATAAGACAAGGAATAGCTAGGTACAGACATGGCTTGATGCTTGGTAGTTTTGGATCGAGCATGGAGGTGATACGACGAGTTATTGAGCTGAATTTCAAATGCAATATGTTGCTGCGATAACCAGGTTTGTTCTACCGGGGTTCGTATAGACAGCAGGAGTGTGCAAGATTGCGGTGATTTGGTTGAATCCTAGCAGTAAATGGGAGACTAGGTGACAACTGAATCTATGTTGATGTGCGCTTATGGGTTATGTATGAAGGGTACTGGCACTGGCTAGATTATGTTGTGAACACTGATAGGAGAAGAGAAGTGGAAGGAGGAACGACTCAAGTTTGGATACTTTGATTGGAATATCTTAGGTTGAACTGGATTTGTATGAAGACATGGGACCTGATGTTGTTATTTTCGTGGCTAATAGATTGTGTTGATGGGTTTAGTAGAGTTCAGGCAAGAAGAAAGGTGACTTCGGAGCTATGGACTGAAACTGGAGAGTTGGGTACAGTCTTGGCAGTGAGATTTCAGTGGATTTTGTTGTTGTATCCATGACTGGATGGCTGTATAGGAAGGGTAATTGGAAATGGTTCAGTGGAATGTATCCAGGGAAGTAGGAAGCTGGTTAGCCATGGCTCAGTGGGCTGTGTATGTGGTGTGTCTGACATTGTATTGGATGTGATATAGAAGCTTACAGAGACAGGAAACTTGAGTACCAATCAGTCTTGGAATTGGATGAAGCTTGGGACCGTGAAAACAGTTAAGCAAGGGTAATGTGGCCATTGGTTTAGAATGTTGAATGGCTGAGATTTAGAAGATATATTATCTGTGAATGGCCCGGATTATTGGAGGCTGTTAGGTTGCGATTTTACAGGGAAGAGAAGACATTGTTTGTACCCAAAATTACTTTTGGGCACGAAACACAATGAATAGGTGATTTTGGTGTGTTCTTAGGGGTAAGGGACGATTTGAGGAAAAAATGAAAAGACACAGATAGACGCAGGTTTTATGTGGTTCGGCATGGTAGCCTACATCAACGGGTGAATCCCCTTGGGGAGCAGTTTTCCATTGATAATTTGTGTTACAATATAAGTCCCATTTTCATCTTGTCTACCTCCCCTATTTATATAATTTTACATCTAATTTTCAATATCAACTTAAATGGCATTAAACTGCCCATTTCTGCTTCCGTCATAAAATCTGCATGAAGCTGCCTCCTTTATGCCTCTGTGATAAACTCGCATGAAACTGCCCCCTTTATGCTCCTATGATAAATTCGCAAGAAACTGCCTCCTTTATGGCTCCATGTTAAATTCTGCATGAAAAGCCCTTTGCATGCTTCCTTGAGGTAAATTCTGCCTGAATAATGGCTGGCAGGATTGGTGGATGCTGGCTGGCAGCGTAATTGGCTTCTTGATGGATTGGATTGGGCAAGATAATTGGATTCTTGATCGGATGACAAAGATAATTGGCTTGCTGGCGATATGAGTGGAGACTGGTTTGCAGGGCGGATGATTTTTTGGCCAGGAATTGGTTAGCGGAATTGCTGACTTCGAGATTGAAAATCGGCTAGGGGTGCGATTGAGTTCGATAGTTGACCGACGGTTGACTTTTATAGTTGACCGACTATGACCATTGACCGGTCATTGAATTTATGTAATATTAGGCAGACGGGTGGGCTGCCTCGGTTGACTGGTTAGCGGGCTTGGATGAGGAACAAAGGATGACTTAAGTATCAATTGGGCCCATTAAGTGAAAATTTTACTTATGGTACAAACATCGCCCCCTCTTAACCTCCAACTTGTTGGGGTTAAGAAAATTCCGTTTTCCTTAGTCGATGATAAAACTCGCCCCCAGGTGTGGATTACTGATGTTGAGGTGATTGGCGAACTTCCCTCGTTTGCGGAAATCATAATCAAGACGCCCTCAAGTGAGACTATTGTGGATGGGGGATCGACGGGAAAAATTTGAGCACAAACCATTATTGTATGCAAAATCGGGATTGAAGGCTGAATCACTCTGTATAGGAAGCGTGATTCTTGAGCGGAGTAATGAGCGGTAACAACATTGAGTGATTTTGGTCTGCAAAGAACAGCTGCGATTAGTCTGTCCGCAGTCTTCGCGAACAAACTGGATTAAAGAACCGATCACCGGATCTGCAACCAAAGAACGAAAAACTTCATTTGCAAAGAATCGCGACCAGCTGGACTGCAAGAGAGAACATAGCTGGACTGCATCATCTACGATCAGCTAGAATGCAGCATCAACGAAAAAAGTTGCATCGCAGCGAAATTGATCACCGACAGAGGGAACTACGAGCATACCAGATCGCATTAGATGTGATCACCGGAATGCAAAGAAAGAGCAAAGTTGAACCGCAACAAATTGCGATCACCGGATTGCAAGAACAAAAGTAGCACAATAGTTGTGGTCAGCTGGTCTACGTGAACAACGAGCATGATCGACTACATCACCGCGATCATCTAGAATGCAAGAAGAACGAACAAAGTCAGACCGCAAAGAAATGGTGATCAGCTTAGATCACAGAATCATGAAAGTATAACTCGATCAAAGATCAACTGAATGCAGAAGAACGAGAAAATTTAAACTTCAACAGTGTGATCAATTTGGATTACATCAACGACGAAAAGCACTCTGGCGGTGCATGGTCACCGATCAGAGGAACAACGAGCATGGCTGGACTGCATCAGCTACGATCAGCTAGAATGCAACAGCAACGAACAAAGTTGCACTGCAGCAGCTGCGAACAGTTGGACTGCAGCAGCTGGGAACAGCTGGACTGCAGAAACTACGAGCATAGCTGGACTGCATCAGCTGGAATGCAGCAGCAACGATCAAAGTTGAACTATGACTGACGATCATCGGATTGATTGACAATGATTTAGCATCAGGTGTGGTCAGCTGGAATGCAGGAACAACGAGCATGGATAGACTGTATCAGCTGGAATGCAGCAGCAACGAACAAAGTTGCACTGTAGCAGCTGCGGTCACCGGATCGGGAGCAATGGAACAATGAACATTGAAATCCAGGGAAACTACGAGCATAGGATCAGCATCAATTGGAATGCAAGCGACAACGATCAAAGTTGAATTGCAACAGCTATGTCAGCTAGATTAAAGAACGATGAGAAGCACTGCAGCAAAGTCGTGGTGGTGGAATGCAGGAACAACGAGCATGGATAGATCAGATCGTACTGGAATGCTGATGGAGCAACGAACAAAGTTGCACTTTATAGTGCGTTGTCACTGGACAGATCATCGATAAACAAAGGTGTAACAGTTACAAATAAAACTAGGCCGCATCTGTTGCGTCCAACTGAGTGCCACCAGACTGCATCAGTTGTGTCCAACAGAGTATAGAATTCGCAGGTAACTGAACTGCATCAGTTGCGTCCAACAGAGTGCAGCAGTTACTTTTGAACTGGAGTACAATAATTCAATCAACATAAGTATGGTAGTTTAACATTACTTATTGTAATAATTACGTCAAAATATTATGTTGTATGCTCGCCCCCTCTTAATCCTGCAACTCGTTAGAGGATTAAGAAGTTCGGGTTACCTGGAGTTTCGATTTTCGGAAGCTGAACTTCATATTGCATTTAGGCGCTATGTAACTTGCCCCTAATCGTATAGAGTGTTTACGCAGTCTGCCCCAAATGAGTCATTTCAGACCATGAGGTGTCACATATCTCGCCCCCAAGTGATAGTCAGTCACGTTGAAGTGATATGCAACTCGCCCCCAGAATATAATGATTGTCATGCTGCTCAATGCTCGCACAAGGGTGCACTGCCTTGCTGCATTTTGCTCGCACGTGGAATTTTGAAGATGTCTGCTATCTGGAATTCGCACGGGGGCCAATCCCACTATTCCAAATGCGCACAGAATTAAAATGTGTGCATCCCCTCGTTGAGAAAATGATCGCCACATTAAAGGTGTCTCATTGAACAAAAGTATGCATGATTAAATGAAAAGATGAAAAAATATGTAAATTGTATACTTACCTTATTGAAAATGTTACCGCGACTTCGTTTATGAAGTGACTAGGATGCCCACTGGCTATGTCGTTGTTTTCCAGCGACGATGATTAGTATAGCTGCCTTAGCGTCCCTTCTCGACTTAGCAATTGATTTGTATGTAGGAATGGAATGCACCAGTTAAATCAAAACTGGATTGAAAACAGTTGCCACAGAACTGTATTTTAGTAGTTGCGATCGGATGTATTGTGACAGTTATGCATCAAACTGGACTGAAGCAGTTGTGAGGAAAACTGTATTGAAAAGGTTTTGGGGAAAACCGGTCTACAGCAGTTCGACCAACTGGACTATAGGAATTAAAAAGGACTATGACAGTTCGATGAACATGCCAGCAGTTGTTTCTATGAAACTAGATTACATCAGTTCGATCAACTGACTGTAATAGTTATGTGGAAAAGGACTGCAGCAGTTCGATCAACTGGACTGCAGTATTCTGGTAGTGATTGAATGTGACCGTTTCTGTTGCTGTCATTTTAAATTTCTAAAAATTTAATTTTCTCCGAAAATTGAAATATCACCTTCACGACGTTGGGAATTGACATACGATCTCAACGGGACGAAAAATCACTCAGTTTGGATGCACGAAGATGAAGTTATCAAAGAATTGGTCGGTTAGCGCCTTGCTCCAAATAAGTTGATGTCTTGATTTCACCCAAAAAATATTATTCTCCACTTGTAAAATTTTACCTTCATGTCCTAGGATATTGACATGCGATCGCAACGAGCCAAAAATCTTCCAATTCGGACGTGAGACGATGAAGATATCAGTGAAACAAATTTTTAGACCAAGCCCAAGTACAAGTAGGGTGTAAATATCCGCGAGGCAGGAGAAATGGAGAGGAATCATCCAAGGGCCATGAAATTAAGTTTAGCCGAGCTACACGTGATCAGGGCCACGGTATTGAGTTGCATCGCATTTCGCTGAATCAGGAGTATGGAATTATCTTGCTACTATGGTGTCTTGAATCAAGATCACCAATTAATCTTCTCCAAATAATCATCTTGTCCGACTAATCACCGATTGTCGCTCGGCTGTGACCGCCGTCGCCTCTGTTGTTGCCATTAGCTGCCGCCGCTACCGCCATTTGCCACAGTCGCTCGTAATGGCCGCCGGATTGAACCGCCGGTTTTTTTTTTTTTTTTTTTAATTCAAATTTGATGTAGTACAGAGCATCGAAAATGGATGTACCAGAGAGCATCAACGGTCTATGTATCCTTCACATCGAAGATTTATGTACCACTGTTGCATTGAACTATTGTTGAGAATGTTATTTTGATGTAGCCAAGAACATCGAAGTTTGATGTACCACAGAGCATCAACGGTCTGAGTAACCGGACATCGAAGATTGATGTACCACTTCTGCACCGAACTGTTGCTTAGAATAAAATTTTGATGTAGCCAAGAGCATCGAAATTGGATTAACCATGGAGCATCCACGGCTTTTATGCGCAGAGCATCGAAAACAGATGCAACGTCCAAACATTGAAGCGAATACGGAAGTGGGTGAAAAATGACCTCCGTTGGAGTGTGGATGAACATGTAGAATAGAGGGTGAACGAAACCTCCAGATGTGGGTGATGGTCTTTAACATGGGTGAGCGATACCCCCCCGAAGTGGGTGAGGAGGCCGCCGACTTTTTTTTTTTTTTTTTTTTGAATTGAATTGAATCTTTTTGCCACTGTTTTCGCTTTCAGTGATCTTTCCCCCTCGAACTTTTTGTATCAGTTTTTTGGAAACCGTTGTCTTTGCTGTTTGCCATTGCAAGATTTTTTCTGAAAATATTGTCTTTCCTATGAAGGTTTCTTGCAACGGGTTTCTCAAATGTGATATTTTCAACCGCATATGTTGCCTTTTTTTCCTTGTAACGGCTATTGTAACAGTTTAAGAAACTGTTGACTTTTCTTCTAAAACCGTTGCTGCAGACCGTTGATGTTTCTTTATGGACCTTTCGCCATGGTTTTGTTGTACCTTAGCGGACTTTTCTGACACGCTTTTCCAGAGTTTTTTTCTTGGGTATTCAAGCACCTAGAGATGTAAGCATTTTGGCAAGCTTGCGATCATGATAGTAGCGATTTTGTCATGCGGAAAACTCAAACAGGTGGATATTGCGTTATTTGAAAAGCAATTTTTTTTAAAACTTTGGACTTGAACATGCTGCGGATCGAACATCCTGAAAACAATTTGGGCGAGTTTTTGCAGTCAATCAGCTATGGTGGCTCCCGACTGTGATGTTGGACTGCAGCAGTTGAGATCAACTGGACTGCAGTAACTATAATTTACTGGTCTGCATCAGCTGCGATCAGCTGGACTGCAGTGATTGAGAACAAAATTGGGCCAAGCCATGTTGCAGATCGAACATCCAACAACAATTTTGATGATGTTTTTATGACATCTTTCACCGTGGATCGAACGTTCGCCGGTCTTAATAGTGAAACATGCAGCAGATCGAATATACTGCCAACAGTTTAGATGGTATTTCACTCCAACTTTTTACAGCAGACCGAACATTTTGGCAACATTTTCATCAGACTTCGTAGTGAGGCAATTTCAGGTGTTTCAGAAGGTAACAGTTTCAGTAAATCTCGAACCTCAAATCTGGATAGCAGCAGTTGCGATCAACTTGACTGCAATATCTGCGATTACATGGTCAGCAGCAGCTGCGATCAGCTGGACTGCACCAATTGCGAACAGACTGGACTGCAACAGTTACGTTCAACTGGACTGCAACAGTGATTTTCAAGCCGTTCAAACTACTTTTTGATAGACATGATTTAAAGCATTTTCTTCAACTTTTCTCAATGGTAAAACACGATTCCTTTCTCGTAATTCCCCTTAGTCGGTGCTAATGTTTGTACCCAAAATTACTTTTGGGCATGAAACACAATGAATAGGTGATTTTGGGGTGTTCTTAGGGTTAAGGGACGATTTGAGGAATAAATGAAAAGACACAGATAGACGCAGGTTTTATGTGGTTCGACATGGTAGCCTACGTCCACGGGTGAATCCTCTTGGGGAGCAGTTTTCCATTGATAATTTGTGTTACAGCATAAGTCCCCTTTTCATCTTGGCTACCTCCCCTATTTATATAATTTTACATCTAATTTTCAATATCAACTTCAATAGCATTAAACTGCCCATTTATGCTTCCGTCATAAAATCTGCATGAAACTTCCTCCTTTATACCTCTGTGATAAATTCGCATGAAACTGCCCCCTTTATGCCCCTATGATAAATTCGCATGAAACTGCCCCCTTTATGGCTCCATGTTAAATTCTGCATGAAAACCCCTTTGCATGCTTCCTTGGGTAATTTCTTCCTGAATAATGGTGGCGATGATTGGTGGATCTTTGGATGGCGGCGTAATTGGCTTCTTTGATGGATTGATGGGTCGCAAAAAGATAATTGGCTTGCTGACTGAATTGACTGAAGGGCAACATAATTGGCTTGGTGGCGATAGGAGTGGAGACTGGTTGGCAGGGCAGATGAGTTTTTGGCCAGGAATTGGTTAGCGGCGTTGCTGGATTCGAGACTGAAAATCGGCTAGGGGTGCGACTGAGTTCGATAGTTGACCGACGGTTGACTTTTATAGTTGACCGACTTTGACCATTGACTGGTCATTGAATTTATGTAATATTGGGCAAACGGGTGGGCTTCCTTGGTTCACTGGTTAGCGGGCTTGGATGAGGAACAAAGGATGACTCAAGTATCAATTGGGCCCATTAAGTGAAATTTTTACTTATGGTACAAACAAACATAAAGATGGAGGCGCAGGAAACACAAGGGATATACCTTCTACATCACCGTTTTGACTCCCCTGAAGTGCTTGAGAACATTCCTGAGAGCTTAAAGCAACAAAAACTCTGGTTTGCTGTTTGGTTTATCCTCAACTTTTCCTTTTCCTTTAGAACAACTTTCAGCCATATATTTTATTGTTAAGAACTTATGATTATGAGTAGCTAATCTATCTTTGATTGAGGGTGATTTCGAAGCCCGAAATATGAACTTATAATCGATATTCAATAGCTTCTTCTTTTGCCATTATTTTTGTTATTGTTTGATTTCTACCATGCTAATATTGTTTATGAGTTATGTGTTAATGATTTAAGTTCGAAATTGAATCGTTAGTGAATAATTATATTGCTAGTTTAGATTTTCTTCGACCCGTAATTGTCTAGAAATATAAACACAAGTAGAAATATATGGGTATTGATGATGGGACTTTGTTAATTACCCATATGTATAAATTGACACTAGTAGGTGATTCATGCTTTTAAGTTCATCACTAGGAGCAACCTTATCTCATAAAACTTAGTGCACTTTTTAAAATCATACCTAGTAAGCGTACCCCTAGGTAAATTGAATAAGTAGAATCTGGTAGTCGAGCGCTTCCGTGTCCGGTGAACTTAGGAGATAATAACAGGATAGTTGAGCGTACTAATTATCCTAGGGTTGTTAGTAACAAGATAATGCAAAGAACATGCTATATATCAATTTGGTTTATGTTTCGTGGTCGAGAACGAATCCTTAATCAATCTCATCTCACATTTGAATACAACTTTGTGAATTTCAGAATTTCTACAACAAAAATCTTCTTTTCTAAGAATACTTTTATAAAAAAATTTGCTCACAACCTCCCTTGGGACGAATCTGCTTTAATTATATTACTTACTAGTGTAAAGATAAGTAGAGAAATATTATTTTCGAGTTGACACCTCGTCACCTAGCCACTTACCAAATGTCGTTCTTTGTCGTACCGAAAGCTATTTCAAAGAAGATGGATGCTTTTAACAGAGATTTCTGGTGGGGACACTCCAAGGAAAACAACAAAAGATACTACCCTAAATCTTGGAGATCTATCTGCAAACCAACCAATATGGGGGGTCTCGAGTTTAAATTTTTTGAAAAGTTCAACCACGCCATGCTCGCAAAGATGGCGTGGAGAATAATTAAAAATCCCAATTCGTTGTGCTCTAGAGTCCTTATATAAGGCTAAATACTTCAAGTTTACTTTTCCTTTATGCATCCAAAAACCTAAAAAAAATTGTTCTTGGCTATGGAAAAGATTATGGAATGGCATAAAAATCATCCAAGATGTTGCTATATGGGAAGTTGGGGATGGAATGGATATTCAATTGTGGAATCACATCTGGATACCACTAAATGGACCCAATACCATAAAAATAAGTGAAATTAGGTGCACTTTGGTTAATACTCTAACTATAAGCTTAGCACTAGGATGAACATAATATCTCCCATTTGTTTTATGTGCAGTGGAAGTGTTGAGACTGATATGCATACCCTTCTCCTTTATCCCTTTAGCAAGGCAGTCTGGTTTGGACTGAACTGTAGCATAAGTAAAAATAAAAATCAGAGTATGCAACAATGGATAGAGACATGGATTAATAACAAAAATTACAGCCCCTTGGAAAAACTAGATTTGAGTCATTTTTGTGCACTAACGACATGGTACATTTGGAAAGATCGTTGCTTAAAGTATTTCCAAAACATTAAACCATCACCTGCAGCCAATATTAGTCTCATCAAAAGTCATATCAATGCCTGCAACACAAGTTGAACTAACACACTCTAAACAGAAACCGAACCCAAGTCACCTAACCTACATCCAAGTTAGAACCATCCAAAACCAATCTTCGATGCTATGTTACAACACTTGGCAAGAAAACGAAACTATTGCAATTGTAGTATGCTATGACAGATGAAAAAGGAGACGTCAAGGGAGAGAGGGCTTTCAACTGCAGAGTAAATTCATTACAACAAAGCAACACTGTGGGATCTTTAGCAGCAATCAAATGGCATCACCAACTCAAGAAGATAATCTGCAACATGGAGGTCAAACACAAACTGTTGGTGATGAAACTAATAGGAAAATAATCCTTTGGTCCTTTTTTAGATGGGCCCATGTCAGTTTAGTCCTTTGGTCAAAACACCTTTACTGTTTGGTCCATAATTATTTAAAAATATTAAACTGATAAAAGTACCCTTTCGTGTTAATTTTTTCTTATTTTCTTGTAATAGTTCATTCCAGAAATGAAGTCCATATAAATACCTAAAAAAAACATAATTCATTCCAGAAATGAAGTCCATATAAAAACCTAAAAAAACATACTTCATTCCAGAAATGAAGTCCATATAAAAACCTAAAAAACCAGACTTCATTCCAGAAATGAAGTCCATAAAAAACAGACTTCATTCCAGAAATGAAGTCCATATAAAAACCTAAAAAACAACAGACTTTATTCAAGAAATGAAGTCCATATAAAAACCTAAAATAAACAGACTTCATTCAAGAAATAAAGTACATATATAAACCTATACAAACCAGACTTCATTTCTGGAATGAACTCCATATAAAAACATCAACAACATCATCTTGATATTCAACTAACAGCAGCAGCAGCAAAGAACTTCATCAAAATTCATCGTCGTCATTCATATTCAACAAAAACAAAAACAAAAAACGACGAAAAACACCAAAATCTTCATCTTCTTCATCGATTTAAGAAACATCATATTCATCGTCGTCTTCAACATAATCTTCATCGTCGTCTTCAATAGAAACAAAAACATCATCGTCTTCATCTTCTTCCTTATCAAGACATCAACAGAAAAAACCCAAAAAACAGAGTTCATCTTCATCTTCAACACAAACAGTAGCAACAACATGAGATTGTCGTCATCTTCATCAAGTAGATCGGGTTCGTCATCGTCTTCAACATCAAATCTGATCAAATCATCAAGAAAAAAAGAGAGAGAGAGATAAAAGTATATCTGAAAATGAAAAGAAGATGAGAGAGAAATTAAATCTGAGAATGATTTATTCTCTCTTACTTTTTGACTATATATATGGTCCTTATCCAAAAGGATATTTCTGCCACTACAAGATGACATTTACATCATCCGTGACATTACCCTAGGACCAAATGATAACTTATATTACCAAATAGGACCAAATAGACCATTGACTAGGTCAATTGGACTAGACTCTCTCTAATATATTATTCCTAGGACTATATGGTATTTCCTACGAAACTAATATCCAAGTGGAGATCCCCAGAAAGAACGACAAGCTGCGCAATCATTGATGAAAGCATGGAGTTATTCAGATATTTTAGAAAAATTAATTGTACTTCCCTAAGGCATGTGTGGTTGCCAAAGCTTAAAATAATTGCGACAACATATGTATCAAATGTTAGAGATGACAGTAATTGTCCGTTATTTCCAAGATGTAATATTTTCACAAGATATTGCGCTACTCAGATTTCTTCCCTGAGTACCTAGTTCCTGCTTTTGTAACCAGTTCCGAGGGAAAAAAAAGAGATCCCTAAGAAGAACCAGATATGCGTCTGAGCATAAGTACCATTATATTGTGCCTGACCAAAAAAAAAAGGAAAAAGGTTCTCTCTCTAAGTAATTTTATTCACCGTCATCAAACCTGTCTAAAGGTATTATGTAATTTCCTTCTAGAAACCTGTCTAGTTTAAGGCCTACCATCAGATAAATTAAGGGCATTCTGAAATAAAATCAAAACTCCCTTATTCAACTATTATCGTTAATGACTAGTTTTGTCCTCATTATTAGTGTTATTTTTGTTGTTAACATATATTTAATCTTGTTAGCTGTCAAATCAACTAGCGTTAGTTGATCAGCTAAATATAAAGATTTCTTTTTCATTAGAACAACAACCTAGAAATGGTGGATGTTCATGCTATGTAGCTTATTCTGGATGTTCTTCATTCACGGAGATAGCTATAAGAATCTATGGATATGGATATTCTTATTAACCTATTGTAATTCGCAAATTCGTACTCATATGCATTCTGAGATTGAGTATGATCTCATGCTCGGTTTTATAATGTGTATGGAATCATATGCATTTTCAGATTGAGTATGATTTCAAAATCATACGGGGATACGTTGTATTATTACGCACACCATTAAAATGGGATTTTACAATAATATCTATCTACTCAACAAAATATATATTCTTATTTTTAAAATACTTGATTGCTAATAAAATAAAATTAATAATAATGATACAATGATCACAATGTTCAGATTTGACTAAAAGGAGAATAAATTAGCGTTTGATTTTAGTTTATTTTAATCTCCAACCAAAATGACATATCTATGGACTGTCTAAAGTGTCTAATTCGTATCCGTAAAGTGTCTAATATTAATTTTTACATGACATATGATGTGATGTGTCCATCAGGTACCGGGCAAGTGTCGTGTCTTGTCATGTGTCTAAAACAATCTCTTCCCTTTTTAGGACGGGGAAGAAGATGATAGGTCTCGAGTAAAACAGGTAGGCTCCGACTACCCTGGAAGAATAAAAAATGCATAATGTCAATTATGGAAAATGTCCCACAAAATTGAAGTAAATTTTGTTTTCACAGTTTCATGCAATTGACAAATATAGAGTTCAAACCTTTTGTTTTTTAAACAAAAAAACCGTTAAATAGAGATGATCCAACTTTAAAGATACAATTTCTTATTATTTTGTTGAACCCATAACTGGATACCTTGGGTATTATTTAGTGGACTACTCAGACTTAGCAGAGAATTAGCAATGTTTGCTTCCTTAATCAGAATGATAAAGGATAGAAGAGAGGGTCGGTGTGATAAGAACTTCCAGTGGGGTGCCTTTAACATTATTTAACCCTGAACTCTCAGTCATGTCTATGAGTGCATCTGAGGGTGTCTTAAATTTGAACCCATGTACCAAACGAGCCAGAGTTAAGTGCACAATTTGTAGTGAGAACGAGCTCGCTGGGCAAATTCTTCTGCCTGAACCGAAAGGCATCAGCTTGAAATCTTGAGGTCCTATAGCTGTGTTCAGGTGCTCATCAGTGACAAATCTCTCTGGCCTGAATTCTTCTGGGTCTGACCACACCTGTGGATCACGTTGAATCTTCCAAATGTTGACAATTAAACGGGTTCCAGCCGGAACATGGTAGCCAGCAATGGTGCAATCTGACATGGATTCACGAGGAGCTGACAGTGGACCTGGTGGGTATAATCTCATAGTTTCCTTGACAATAGCCTGTAGATACTCGAGGTTCTTGATATCTGACTCTTCCACTTGCCGTTCCCTGCCTACGTGCATGTTGAGCTCAACTTCGGCTTTTTCCAGTACGTGTGGATGGTTCACTAGTAAACACAAAGCCCACAATAAGCTGACCATGACTGTGTCCGTTCCTCCCAGGATTAGAGTCTGCGCGTACCATTCATTTAGACAAGATTTGTGGTAAGTACAGTGGAATATATATACGTATAAACAAATGAGAAATTATAGATAGAAATGTACCAAGCACGTCGACTTGATGATAGTATCAGCATCCACGGAATCAGATATCTTTGCGTGAACGTCATTATCGTCAAGTATGGAGAGCATTACATCCATGAAGTCTTGCTCACCAGCTGCAGCCTTCTCATCCCCTTGTTTGGATGGCAATGCTGAAATCTTCTTTTTCATTTTATGCTCTTCCAACCATCCTTGCAACGCTACATCAAGTTCGTTTCCCGTTTTTTTCATGTCTCTCTCGTAACCTCCCAAGTCGAACCACCTAAGACAAGGTAAGCCATCCGAGGGCACAAACCGAGCCAACCTAAAAAATTCTCTCACAGCCTTCCACTACGGGAAAATTAGTAATCTACAACTGTAGATTGACAACTCGTAAATTAACGGTTGTAAAAGGTGGCTTGTTTTACAACCTTTTCCAAACAAAAGTTGTCAAAGTAAAATATGTCCAACTCTTAGGACAAATGAGTTCCTAAGAGTAGTGACGAGAATCAGAACCAAAACTTGTTGTGTGAAAAGGGTTGCAGAGAGAAGTGACCACCTTTAGAATTTACAACTCATATCTTAAAGGTAGTGAATAACTATATAACAACACGCATAAGAGTTGTTGAAGATAAAAAAAAATGATTTTGAAAAATGTTCTTTGAGAGATTCGAACCCAAGCCTAATGTGTGTTAGCATAAGTCATCAACCATCCTTCCGGTTTCTCAATATTATCATTTTTATGCTTTTTTTTTTCTGATCAATATTCACAACCTTTACAAGGGTTGTAAAATGAAAAATTGACATTGAAAAAAAATGAGGCTAAGGTGAATCGAACCTAAACCTCCTCTGTCTAAGACTTGGAAACTAACCACCCTTCCACATTTACATGTCTGCTTATATTTTACATTTACTTTTATAGAAAAGGATAAATAGACCTTCTACAACCCTTTTAAGAGTCGTCGTAGAGGTATAAAAACTTGAGCTAAATTTTTATCACTTCTGCAAAAAAATTCCAACTTGTGCTAAATTTTTCTCACTTCTGCTAAATTTTATTCAATTCGGCAAAAAAATTCTCACTTCTGCTAAAAAAATTTGTCAACGCTATTGACAACCTTTATAAGAGTTGTCGTAGAGGTATAAACACTTCTGCTAATCTACAAACTTTCATACTTATAATAGTCCGCTCCTGGCCAGGTTTCGATCTCGGAGCCAATTTCTTTCTCAAACTTGACGAATTTGTGTGTGTTTAAGGTTTCTTAGAATATTCCCATGGAATCTAACCCGTAAATGGTTGTATTGGTCGTCTTTGCGAACTTTTAGACTTATAATAGTCCGCTCATGGCCAGGTTTCGATCTTGGAGCCAGTTTCTTTCTTGAAGTTGACGAATTTGTGTGCGTTTAAGGTTTCGGGGAATATTCTGAAGGAATCTTACCTGTAAATGGACGGATTCATCGTTCTTACGAAGTTTCCGACTTATAGTAGTCCACTAACGGGCAGGTTCCGATCTTGGATCTAGAGTTTGCATACAATATTCCAGAATAGGGTTTGTTTAATGTTTCCGGGAATATTCCAAAAGAATCTTATCTGTAAATGGATTGATTCACCGTTCTTACGAAGTTTTCAACTTATAGTAGTCCACTCACGGCCAGGTTTCGATCTCGGAGCCAGGGTTTGCATACAATATGCCAGAATAGGGTTTGTTTAAGGTTTCAGGGAATATTACTAAGGAATGTTATCTATAAATGGATGGATTCATCGTTCTTATGAAGTTTTCAACTTATAGTAGTCCACTCACGGCCAGGTTTCGATCTCGGAGCCAGGGTATACATATAATATGCCAGAATAGGGTTTGTTTAAGGTTTCAGGGAATATTCCGAAGGAATCTTATCTGTAAATGGATGGATTCATCGTTCTTACGAAGTTTCCGACTTATAGTAGTCTACTCACGGCCAGGTTTCGATCTCGGAGCCAGAGTTTGCATACAATATGCCAGAATAGTGTTTGATTAATGTTTCGGGGAATATTCCGAAGGAATCTTATCTGTAATTAGATTGATTCATCGTTCTTACGAAGTTTCCGACTTATAGTAGTCCACTCACGGCCATTTTTCGATCTCGGGGCCAGGGTATGCATATAATATGCTAGAATAGGGCTTTTTTAAGGTTTCAGGGAATATTCCGAAGGAATCTTATTTGTAAAAGGATGGATTCATCGTTCTTACGAAGTTTCCGACTTATAGTAGTCCATTGATGGTCATGTTTCGATCTCGGAGCCAGGGTTTGCATACAATATGTCAGAATAGGGTTTGTTTAGGGTTTCAGGGAATATTCCTAAGGAATCTTATCTATAAATGGATGGATTCATCGTTCTTACGAAGTTTTCAACTTATAGTAGTCCACTCACGGCCAGGTTTCGATCTCGGAGCCAGGGTATACATATAATATTCCAGAATAGGGTTTATTTAAGGTTTCAGGGAATATTCCGAAGGAATCTTATCTGTAAATGGATGGATTCATCGTTCTTACGAAATTTCCGACTTATAGTAGTCCACTCACGGCCAGGTTTCGATCTCGGAGCCAGGGTATGCATATAATATGCCAGAATAGGGTTTGTTTAAGGTTTCAGGGAATATTCCAAAGGAATCTTACATGTAAATGGATGGATTCATCGTTCTTACGAAGTTTCCGACTTATAGTAGTCCACTCATGGCCAGGTTTCGATCTCGAAGCCAGGGTTTGCATACGATATGCCAGAATAGGGTTTGTTTAATGTTCCAGAATAGGGTGTGAACTAAAGCTACTTCATGACATGTATGACTTGTCAAAATTACTTCATGACCTATGCGGCTTGTCGAAATTCAAACCGCAAGCACAAAAACACAAAGAGAAAGAACAAAGAAACACACCAATTATCGATTTCATTTTTCATTTTCCTATTTCATTCTTATACAGTTTTTGGATTTTTTTATATCAGAATGTCGATAACAATGTCCTAACTTTATTAATATTTTTTTTAGATTTTTTTTCATGTCAAAGGTTGATAATTAAACCGAAAACATGAGTTCGTATTAACACAAAGAGAAAACACAAAGACCTTGATCCGTATGACACTCTTAACTTAAATCTACACCGTCCAAATATTTTCCCCTAATCTGTATGACACCATCCTACCACATCTTATCCATTCAAATTCTTTTAGATAAAACCATTTTTTTCTCGCTCTCACTCATCTTCTTCATTCGCTCACTTCTCATCACTCGTTTTCCTTCTCCCATCTCTTATCTTCTCTAACTCTACCAATTCTTTTTTTTTAGAGAAGCAAATCGACTTCATCTCCGATCTCCGATCTCTCTTGTTTTGATTTGGTTCCATAACTCTAATCTCTCACTCTCTTAAAAACATGTTATCTCACTCCCAACAGCAACATCAAAAAAATTGTTCTGTGGCTCTTGTTTGATGTGAATCGATTCTGATTTCACAAGAGGTGATAGATCCGTTTTATTTGGGAACGAGTTTGTGTGCTGAATTTTAGTCTCGACTGAGAAATACAACACCAGCAATTATTATGATATCAAATTTAATAATTATGAAAATAATTATGATATCAAATTTAATATTTAAGCTGTTGGTTTCAGATTGCCGTTAATTTTTATGGTTGTAATATGGACAAGAAACAATGTGACTCACCGGAGAAATGGGAACCCGAGAGATTTTTAGACAGTAAACATGACCCAAAGGATCTTTACAAAACTATGTCGTTTGGAGGAGGAAAGAGAGTCTGTCCAGGAGATTTGCAGGGACTTTCAATTACTTGCACTACTATTGCTAGATGTATTCAAGAGTTCAAGTGGAGATGTGTTGGAGTAATTGATTATACCGCTGTGTTGGTGGAGATATTTCTATATGCTGTTTTGGTTGGTGATTTAAAAGCAACAACATGGAGGTGCAACCAGCTGTGGCTGAGATAATGAAGGTTGGGACTTGAGAATGGACGGGAGGCTATAGGGTTAGAGAGAACTGGTGCAGTGGCGGGACTTGGTAATGGCCTGAATTTGGGTTAGTGGTGTTTTTGCTGCCTTTGAGCATCTGGGGCCTGTTACTGGTGTGCAGCTAATGGTGCTTACAGAGAACAAGGGTTGAATTTCTTTTGAAACTCAGATATATATAGGCTGATACTGTTGCAGGTAATGGAGCTGTTGGGTTGCAGTGAGATGGAGTAATTTGAATCAATTGCGGGTGAATGGCAGTGGCATTGAGAATTTTTGTAGCTGGAGCTGAATATGGAAGCTACTTGGTGTGCAGGTGAAGTCGGCATTTACCACATAATTCTCCTAAAATTGGTGAGTTCAGTAGATGTGGTACAAATGCTTTTGTTGCCATTGTTATGGGTTATTGGATTTTGACATTTTTTTTGTTTCAGGTCTCTCACATAACTCATCAAAGTTGGTTCGATTAAGGGATTACGTAAATGCTGCTAGTGATAATATGAACCTTGTGTTCGTGGCATGTACCAACGTATTTTAAGTACCCTTGTATATGCCAATATGGTTGCCTTTAGCTATTGTGGAAGAAAATACAACTTTATAGTTTTTTATTTTTGATGGAGTTTTTATGGAAATGTAGGAAATTTCTGGTACTACGTGACAGAGTAGAGTTTACTGGAACGGTTTTCTACTAATATGCCTGCACTATGCCTTCCAATTCTAAAGGATTGCAGGTTTGTCTTTTTAGCATCTATAATACATGCGCAATATGTTGATATCGATTGGGATTTTTAAATCACCGGATTTCAACATATTAGATCTCAGATGTTTTGGAGTTGCAATATTGCCATATTGGTTTGAAAACAACTTAATCACTGGATTGTTCTTACTTAAACTATGTACAGGGTGTTAAGGTGCAGGTGGAAGGTCAATTACCTGAATGCTTATCTAGGTTAATGACTAGATTTTCTGTTTTAACTTATCATTGTACCCATCTGGATATTTTTAATGAATCATTCAAGGTTGTGAATGATCTAAAACTGGTTCAAGTGTATCAATGCTGTCACATTTTGAATGAATGCCGGTATATTTTGAATGCCGTGACCAATTTCATATTTCTTTTGGCAAATGAAAAATAACCACAACTGCTATGAAAAGTTGCAAGTGGATTGAAATACAACAGTAAAAAAGGTTGCAATACATATTTCTGCTACAAATAGCTTAGTTGTCAAACAAATGACATACAACTCATACCATAGTTGATAAAAGAAATGATGTACAACTCTAACCATAGTTGTCAAAGAAATTTCTACAACTCCAACAAATGTAGTGTAAGAGGTATTTTCACAACCCAGGTATGAGTTGTGTTAGGCATTAAGAGGAAATTTCAAAAGACATTCACAACTGAAAAAAGCGTGGTATATAATGGAACGACAACCGTGTTTACGACTATTATTGACGAGTTGAAAAGAATTGAGGACTTTCTACAACCCCCTTGTGCAACCTATAGATAAACGTCGTCTTATATCGTACGACAACTTTTTTCCGGGGTAGTTAATCGATGTTTTTCCCGTAGTGTTCTGACACCTCCTAGCTCGATCCACTTCATCTTCAGTGGCAGAACAATTCCCCAGATACCTTTTCCCGACGATAAGTTTCAAAGATATGTTTAGTGTCAAATTCAAAAACCACTGCTTCATATCCACTACAGATTTCACATCCAAACGCAGCTTATTGTATAGTTCTTGAATGGATGTTTTGATCTCAGAGTCCCAAACATGCTTTAAGTACTGTAGCTTAGAGTGTGAGAGGAATTCATGGTTCGCTATCTTCCGTAGCTCCTGCCAATATGGTCCGTAAGGTGCGAAACCGAAGATTAAATTGTTGTAACCCATGTATTTTAGAGATACTGAAAGTGGACGAGACATGAAAATTTTATCGTTAGTAGTGAAACACTCTTTAGCCACTTCCCAACTACTAATAACAAGTGCCCTACGCAAACCGAGTCGAATGGTGAAGGCTGGACCATACTTGTCGGCAATGTCTCCAAAACTTCTAAAGAGTAGCTGATCTTTTCCACCCAGCAAATGAAGATGACCGATTAGAGGCCATGAACCAGCTAGCGCTGGTACCTGTTTTGGGTTAGAATTTTTCTTTTTCGAGATAGATTTGATTATATGGTACAGAGAAGCAAAAGATAAGACTGCTGCTGTAACCAATAATGTAGTAGTAGTTGAAAACGGGAGAGGAACGATATCCATAGGTGCTAACTAGCATATGGAATGTTGCAACTCTAGCATCTTGAATTTATAGAGCCAGATATACAATTTGCAAGTTTGTTAGCATCTGACTTGATTCCAGCGAGTCAGATGTCAAACCGTTTGTTTTTGTATTTCGAGTCAGATCTAACTCGCTACCCGACTCAAATCCAATTTATGATTCAGACTCGTCGAGTCGTAATGTAACGCTCTGTTCCATGGACCAAGCCTTGACTCGTATATCTTTGGATCAAATGAGTCGGATCGACTCAAAAAAACAAACATATTGAATCAGAAAATGAGTTCAGTCAGTTAGCTGTCGAATCAAATTCAGAAATCAAAAAATAGAATTGCTTCTATTTTAGTTATTAGTAGTATCTTTTTTGTTTAGCAATGGAATATGCCATTATGGAAAGTGGCAAAGTGCACTGGCTATTTGGTTGTACCAAGAGTCTAGCTTGTCAAGTTACCTCAAATTTGCCCCGTGCGTCTGTGACACATAAAAATGACAGAAGCAATGATTGTACTGAATCGATCTCGAGGATCCCATCGATGTTACTTTGCTTAAATGTAACACAGTCGTGTAATTCTAGATTACATAGCCCATGTGCTAAACCATATCCTAAGGAATGAGACATTCTTCGACTTGTTGCGCACTGGGATCAGGATATGGATTTTGGTATAGGGGAGTCATACTTTTTATGCCAAAAGAAAGAGTACAGTGTTCTTCACGGCTTGTAGCTTGGTTGCTTAGAATTTATCTACACAGTTTTTTTTGCAATCTTTCGATGACGATGGTAAACCAAAAATATTTCACTTAAATGTACATTTTTGTGATTCCTCGACAAGGATGGACTGAATTGCTTTTTACTTTATCCCAATTGGAGCAGTGATGTTGAATCTGGTTTGTCTTTCCGTTCATTGAAGAATGATGCATAACCAAATGGTCCAAATGAACATTACTCCATTATACAAGTACTTGATTTGATTGTTCAACTGTGGTTCCCGTATTCGTCTTTATGATCAGAAGAAGTTAATCAGATGAGCTTTTAAGGTTTCATCTACTGTGAACCGGGGAGGTATGAAGTAGTTACCTTGCATAAAGTTTAATCGGAAAATGGGTCATATCACCACAACCAATAAAGTGCGGTAGTAATAGACTTATAAAATATAAGTTTAGGTGAAAAGACACAAGAAAATTTAGTCATATATACTATTTATTTTAAACTTTATTCTTTATCATATCATTTTCTCTCTCTTATTTATTTTCTTTTTCTAATTTAAAATTAATCGTGAGGAAAGTCTTAATTTCATAAATATAAGTCGAATTTTAATAAAATTTATATTTTTAAAAAGTGCTCGAAAATCTCTACAAAACAAGATCCATTATTGATATGAAGTTCGAAAAAAAAAATTATTTTCAACCCGGCCGAGAATACATTATGCACCCAGGTGCAAACTATTATGCACCCACGTGAAACTTGGCAAAATTTTATCTCATATAAAATATGTAGTATGCACCCAAGTGAAACTTGTCCAAAATTTATTTTCTATAAGAATATGTATTATGCACCCAAGTGCAACTTGGCCAAAATATTTTTCCTATATAAAAAAAAAATGCATTATGCACTTGGGTGCCCCTGGCAAAAACCTATTTCTTCTAAAAATATGCATTATGCACACAAGTGCATCTTGTGTATTTCGTGGATAAATATAGGTTTATCCTCAAAATTACATGTAATATATCATACAAAACCAAAATCACTATTTCATAATCTCGCGCAATAAGTCAAGTATCATTATCATCAAATTCACCATTAAAACTTTAACCAAAACAAAGAACAAAAAAAATTAAAAAACATAAAATATTATGCACTCGGGTGCAACCCGGACAAAATATATCTTTCTTGTTAGCATTTTGTATATTTCTTATATAAATCTAGGATCCCGATACATTTCACACTACCAAAATCCCTAGCTATACATATTGGTAACCGAATTTCCCTCCATGTCTTTGTATAGTTCAAAGCATTAATTTAGATACTATATAAGCCTAACAAAAACATCCCCTAATTAGAGAAGGTTAGGATGTTTAACCACTCCCAAGAAATTCACTTCTGTAATCCACTCTTTATGCCATGGTAAATGACAAAAGAAAAGATTTGATAGTGGAGTTCTTTTTATATCCACTACTACTACTAGTAGATATAAAAAGAACTCCACTATCAAAGCTTTTCATTTTATATCCACTACTACTATTAACTGACCGCGGTTTTGTAGGGTCCCGAAAATGATTAACTGATCGCGGGTTGGGATCCCGCGGTCTGTCCCGCTTCTCACACTGAGGCGGGACCCACACCAAATCATCCCCCTACAAAACCGCCAACCCACTCCCTAACCCTACTCACTCTCTATGTCAGATTCAACCGGCGGGATGTCTATCATCTCTTAAAGCTACAAAACGCGTGTCTTCCCAAAAGAGCCTCCCAAGTATATAATGCCGCCACGATAAAAATCAAGAATTAAGAAAAAAAATCATTAAAACATGATGAAATTAATGTAAGGGGAATTAAATCAAATACCTTGCTTACACTTTATTCCAATTGTGTTGTTTAAATATCAATTTCTCACAATTTGCGCCTTGGCGTTTTTATTAGCTAGCCGCCTCGCCTCGTCTAGCGCCTAGGCGCACCTAAGGCTCAGAGAAAAATTGTAATTGCTCACAATTTGGAGCCTTGGGAATTGGGCATTTTTATTAGCTAGGCACCCCCTGCACGCCTCGTGCACCAAGCTTACTTTTGAAAATATAGACTAAAAATATTAGTTTCAAAAACGTTATCGTTTAGGTTTTTTTTATGAAAATGACGTCCAAAATGTGAGAATAAAATTGTGAGTGCAACCTGTTGCGCCAAAGCCTACGGAAGCGTTAGGTTTGCAGTGCTACAAAGGTACCTCGCTATCTCCACGAACACAATCACACACACACAATAAGAAGAAGTATTTAACGAGGTTGAATCATCGGGAAGGAAATAAGCAATTTTATATATCACCGCATATGTTGGAATATACAAACACTAAGCAGAGAAGAATAGAACTTTTTTAGTTATGGTGTACTTTATCTAGTTCTCTCTATGGTTATTTATACATATCAATAGGACTAGAAACTTTCCTTAACAAAGATTATTTTTCCTACAAGTATCGGATTTCCTAACTTAACTCTAAGAGACAAACCTCTTAAATTCTTACACTTAGGACATAAGTACTTGGTTTCCTAAACCAACTAGATTTCCTAATCTAGTCCTTGACCTACCTACCAACAATTATCCACCTCGGATCATGCATTCATGCATGAGACGATCAATTGATAAAATCACCCCACATTCGAACGTCGATTGAACCATCACTGACTGCCTACTTATCCTCAATAAGAATCAAACCCAATTGTAGTTATCTCAAATGGCCTTGCTAGAAGGCCTCCACAAGGTTCCTAAAAACCTCTACCGCAAGAGGGCCTATTTCCAAACATGAAGGATGTGGATCGATTTCAAGCAATGTCGAAACTTAACCTCAGATAATACTTTAGTCAACATATTAGTTGGATTATCTTTGGTATCGAACTTCATAAGTAGAATGTCTTCTTTTTCAAGAATTTCTCTCATATTTTAGGTTCTAGTATGATGCACTTGATTCTCAGCCAAATAAAATTGCACTTAGACTATATCACAATGCACATATAGTTAGTCTTGCACAACTCCTAAGTCATCTAGCAAACCTTGTAACCATATAACCTCTTTATATGCCTTTGTCACTGCCATATACTATGCTTTAGTAGTTGACAAAGTCACAGTATACTACAATATTGATCTCCAACTAACCGGTGTTCCTACTACGATAAATATATACTCTGTAGTTGAACGTCTCTTATCCAAATCACCAGCATAGTCAGAATCCACATACCCGACACACAACTGATTGTTACTTTATCCTTTAGAAACTCCAAACCAATATCAATTCCACCATAAAGATACCTCAAAATCCATTTCACAGCTTGCCAATGTCATGAACCAGTATTGTGCATATAATGGCTGATCAAACTTAGTTCATGTGAAATTTCTGGCCTCGTACATATCATCATATACATCAAGCTACCAACAACACTATCATATGGGAGTTGATATATATACTCATACTCTTCTTTAGTAGTAGGAGACATATCATAACTAAACATATAATGAGGACCAAGGGGAGTATTTAATGATTTAGTTCCTTCGCAGACACCAAATTACCGTAACACTTTCTTCAAGTATTCCTTTTGAGAAAAAAAAACTTTACCCTTATGTCTATCACGTTGAATACCAATAATCTTCATAGATTCTCCCAGATCTTTCATCTCAAAATAAATTGACAATTTTCTTTTTGTTGTTATTCGATGATTTCAACATATCATCGACATACAAGAGTAAATATATGAAAGACCCATCATGTAGCTTCTTGAAGTATACACAATTGTCATTCTTAGAAAGAAAATACACAATGGTCATAGTGACTTCTTGTGTATGTCTGGCCAATCATAAATTGATCAAATCGCTTGTACCACTGCGTTGGCTACTGTTTCAGTCGATCTCTTCAGTTTACATACACAATATTCTTTTCCAGCAATCTTGAACCCACTTGGATGAGACATATAGGTCTCCTCTTTGAGATCACCATGTAAGAAAGCTTTATTTATATCAATTTAAACCAGGTCTAAATTATATTGTGCTACCAAGGCCAATAAATTACGGATTGATGAGTATTTTCCACTGGAGAGAACACATCATTGTATCCAATCCATTCTCTCTGGTCATATAATTTTTCAACTAACCTTGCCTTGTAGCGTACTTGATTCACCGAAGATCCTTCTTTCTTAGCATATACCTACTTGCACCTTATATCCCTCATACCGTTCGGAAGCTTCATAAGAATCCATGTGGCATTATTGTTAAGAGACTCCATCTCATCCTGGATTGCACCTCCCAATATTCTTTTCACTTTTCACTACATACAACTTATAAATAAGAACTAGTATTACCATCTTCGACAACTGGTAATGCATCAGCAACATAATCATTCATCCAACAGGTTGCATGATTGATCTTCTCAGTTTTATGGTTGTTATGGTCTCAGTGGATGTATCTTATGTATCTTTTACTGATTCTTGTTCCTCTTCTACAATAACGTCACTATCATTTGGAACTTCAGTAGCTACTTCTATTGCAGACCCAACGTCTTCAGAAGTATTATGTACAGATACATACTTAGCTATAAATGGTGGAGTTACATCAGTCTCCAACTGCTGCAAAGGCTCACTAGTAATGGTGATTCTTCTCAACTAGATTCCAAATATTGAACCCTTTCACTTCACTCTTCATACATGTTTGTGGGTGAAAATTGTTTCTTCTAGTTTTGGTAAATTTGGGTGTGTGGATGAGAAACAAATCTAGACCCTAAATAATGAACTGCAAGGGAGTACTTTGATTCGAGAGATCAATCTGTACAATCCTGGCCTAAACCAAGAAATGGGCGTTCCAGGCTTGCTTCGGTCACAAAATGAAGGAAAGCGAAGAAAGTGTTGAGACCAGAAAGTGGAACTGGCTTGTAGAATGAAAAGCTATCAGTTCTTTGGTGATTTCTGTATAATATGTTATTGCTGACCAAAACTTGTTCTTTGGTGGAAATAGGTGAAACCTATTTATACAAGTCGTAATAAAACATACCCTAGTCTCATAGGAAGTGGGAACGATTGAGTGATGGAAGATTGGAGCAACGTATAACCGTTGGAAACCATGCTTCCATGATGAAGGAAGTGGATCCCGTTAACTGGTCAAACCAAGTATTTCTTACCAAACCACTAAATATTTCGTTTAATTCTTTAACACTTTCTTATAACGGGCGTAGAATTCTTCACTTTTAGGCAAAACCTTCAAAACATATAATCACATAATAAGAGACATAACTTAGGCAATACATAGTCATTTTATACATTGAATTATAAACACCAACCATCATTGAACTTGGGAAATTCTTGAAATCATAAATAAAGAGTTCTTAGACACCTCACGAAAAGAACAACTTATACAATACCTAATGAGTATCCCCAATTTTAGAAGTAGTAGTGACATGTTTGATGTCTGGTAAAGAAAAAGTGTTTAGCGCAAATTATTTTTTTTTCCTGTTTCAAAGTAGTTTCAAAACTCACATACCTATTTATCCAAACCAATTGAAAACATGTACAAGAACAACGATAGAATTGCATCTACCGTGTGGCAAGTTAATTGATTAAAAAGGTCAAGATTACGAGACATAACTACTTAAAGATGTTAATCAGAGTAAGAAGCAAATCTTTCCGAGTCGCCGCCTTTGGTATCGGCTCCACCAGATGCCTGTGAACAAAATATCATAGAAGACGTTCACCTTAAAATTGTATATTGAACCACACGAGCAACATGTTAACATATATAACAAGTGGACTATTAGGCTTATCTTAAAATAATTGAAGCAAAAATTCAAAAAATAAAGACTTCTTTTTGATTTTGTCTGATCTTTTGTACTTGATATAATGATGAACAATGAATTGATGTTGAGTATTAACACACCCAAGGATGAAATGGTTCATCTATGAAATTGAAGTTGAGTACTAACAAAATGCTTCATCTAAGAGAATGTACATACCAAGTGACAAAATGGTATCCAATGATGCCCCTAGTTATCGCACCACCACCACCTCCATTGAGTCTGTTCTCATATCCGAAAAGTTAAAATTCAGCATATTTAGCAAAAAAAACTGAGCCTAACCAAAGACAATGAGTAAACATAACACAAGCATCGAATGTTGAACCGTGAGAAGTCAGTGAAATAATGTCATGTCACTAGGAAGCTGGGATTAACCAGACGTTTTGTTGCGCACTGCTTGTTATTGCACACCCAAAGTGAGATGATCCAAGCACAAGCATTCAAAACATGCGTAGTCTACACAAACGATAAAACCACATAAATAAATTCCATGTACTAAATATCTTCTTATGCACTAAAATGAAATATCACATTTCTCTCTATTATGAAGAATTTATTGTGAACAAGTGTGTATGCTTAACATGCTCCTACTTCTTTCAATTCAACTTGAATCTTCATCTAAGCACTAAAATGGAACTATTAGATCGGACCTTTACATAGTCAAACTTTACATTTATACATAAGCAAAGATTGATGATATTGCATCTTCTTCTTTATCACCACCACCACACCATCATCATCGTGAATCACAATAAATACCAGTTTGAGTAATCCACAACCCTAATCAAGAAAAACAATACTTCAATCGAAACTATTACTAAGAAAATCAAGAAAAATTACCCTAACCCTAACATTAAAATTTAATTTCTAAAATTAAAGATGATGAAGAAGATTGAGACATAAATAATTACCCAATTAATTGCGAAAAGGATTTTATCATTCTCATTAGGAAGTTATTTCTTACCACCACTAAATATTTCGTGCGTATTACACGCCGCATCAGAACCGACATACCAATACCCTAATGAGTATCCCCCAATTTTGTGACATGTTTGATGTCTCGAGTGTTTTCGTGGGTAGCGGTTGCTACCAAGTTAAAACTTTTGTAAAAATATCACAGTGCTATTAGGCTTATCTCAGTGGTGGTAGCGGATGATATTGCATCTCATTAGGAAGGGTAGCCATTGATTATAGCCATATCATGTTGGCACCTGATCATGGAACAATAACACTGCGGCATGGATGGCATAGTTCGTGCATGCCAGTGGAACGGTGGAATCGCTTGCATAGTTCATGCCTGGTGTAGCCTTGGCCGTTGGATTTTAGATCATTGATGTTAAACTCAGATGTGATGTGGCAACATCAATTCTGGTTGCCATATTGATGCCAATGCTCTGTGGAGCATTATTTGGCCTGGATGGTATAGCAACTTTGCCTAAATTAGGGTTTGGCATGCCAAAACCCTAATTAGCCCATAAGGCATGCGGCATGTGACCGTGGATGGCTAAGATGATTGGACCAAATTAAATATAAAACATTTAAGTTGGCTAGCCAAGTTAGATGGTTGAGATGATTCACATAAATTTGTTTTAGTTCATGAAGTTTCGTAATCAGAAAAATGCAGATGTGGGACCCTCACTAAAATCGTTGTAGAATTCTCATCCGGTATCGTATTTTGAAGGTCCGACCCTCCATTCTGATCAGAAATTTTTTTCCTATATCTCCCCTTTCAAGAATATTTAGGTTTTGATATCGTTTAGGAGGGGAAAACATCCCTACAATAAAACTTAGGAAGAATTCATAATGGATTCTGTCAGCTTTCAGCCATGACCTAGCTCGCCTTTTATGCTATATGTTTTAGCTCGTTACTCCGGTTGATTTTAATTTTTAGTAGCTAGACATCCATACAAAACTTTTTGCAAGAACTCATACTAAAATTATTTACCAAATGTTCCAAGTTGTTTGTATAATCTTTGGGAAGCCAATTTGGCATGGTGACCACTTGAAGCAATTCCACCTCTTTTAATATTGTGGCAGGTTTAGAGTAACCTGATTGGTCAAAAAAGAGGGGGCCGGAAAATAACGAGCGTGACCACACTTTTGGTGTACGTGGTAGGTTTAATGCGGCCCGATTGGTCGATAGAGAATAGGGCCGGAAAATATGGGCCCAAGCACAACTCATTGGGAGTGTGGAAGGTTTAAAGCGACATGATTGGTCGACAAAGGAATAAGGGACGGTTGGGTAGCATGGGGCGTGGCCAAGTGGTGTCGTCTAGCATATGGCATGGCCACGCTTCCCTCGTTATTGCTCCTACTTCGCGGCTCTATTTATTCTTTGCAATCTGACTGAGTATTTTTTGCAAGGGCCTTAACCATGGTACTTGGAGGTCCGTGCTACTCTTCTGCGAGTGAACACAAATCCTTCATGCCATACCAATATTAAGGGTTCTTACGGGTAACATAAGCACAAAAAAAGTACTCAGCAGGCTCCGGCATTTATGATTAATGCATGTAGGAGCTTATACACTCATTGGGATTTATACTAGTGGACAATTCATCTCGGATCTTGAGCTTCAATATAATATGAAGAGAGACATAGGCACTCATCAGATTTGGATATATTTTCCAAATTCCTTGCAGAATATAGACATATTAATGTTTACTACATCTGATGCCGGGTCAGGTAGATAGACTTTTATAAATTTAGCCCTAAACGAAAAGACACCATCAACATTAAGTCCCCTGCTTAGCTCGTAACAGTTGCATTATTGCGAGGTAAGCATAACATGGTGACAGACAAGGATAAAATCAAAAGGGAAAGTCATGAAGATATTTCCAGGAAGAATTTGGCTAACCTTTGGCAGGAGGCATGAGGAATCTGTGATTCTTGCATTGGCGGCTTGGCATACTTCCGGCTTTGCCTTAGGGTGCTGGAGTTTTCACTGGAATTCTGGCTACTTATCGGCATAGATGGCGCTTCAACTTGGTCCACGGATCGGTGGATGGAGATAGCTGGCTAGGTCACAGAACGTATGGAAATAACGCTTGGCGTCAGTTCGGGGAATGGTGGAAACTGGCTTCAGTCCTCGGAATGGTGGAAACTGGCTTCAGTCCATGGAATGGTAAAACTATGGTGCTAGAACTTTGGATACCAAACCATGATGATGGAAAGATGGCTTCAGTCCATAGAACGGTGGAAATGACACTTGGAAGGCTTGCTGGCTGGATTACGGAATGCTGGAGCATTGACGCTAACTTAACCATAGAGTGCTGGATCCATGTAGAGTTGGCTTGACCATGGAGTACTGGAGCCATGGAGAGTTATCTTGACCATGGAGTTCTGAAGTTATGGAGAGTTGGCTTGACCACAGAGTGCTAGTTCCATAGAGAGTTGGCTTGACCACAGAGTGCTGGTGCCATAGAGAGTTGTAGGTTAAGCGACTGGTGTTCCTCGTGCTGGAGCGCTACTGGTTCGGTCACATAGTGGAGATATTGGCATACTACTTGTTCGGCTATAAAGCATGAGTGTGGTGCGCCTAGTCATCTATTCCTGGTCATAGAGCAATAAGGAATCCTTATTATATTCAAACTTTAGAAACTGTGTTTGTATGAAAAGGGATATCAACCTTCTTCTGTTTTTGTTATTCGTCCAGCTTCGTGCTTTTATCTGTAGTATCTGGCTCCTCTTTTTCATTTGTTAGCGGTGGTAGAGAGAGTATTAATAGAAACAAAGCAATCTCAAATAGATATAATCAACAACAAGGCAAGCCAAGAAAACTCATGGTAGGTGCTCTCGCATGTACCTACCCAATAGTACCATCGATCTTCTCCAGAATGTGTAATAAGGTTCTGACTCCAGAAGAATGAGTATCTAACCTCTCCAATGGATTTCAAAATTTACCAAACTCCATTGCGCTATTGGGATGGATGAATGAAATTAGGTCAGTGCTAATCTTGGAGATTGTGGTTTCGTTTTTGGTTCATCCTTGACTTTAGGTTATTTGGTACCTAGACTTTCTGATTGCGATGATGATATGTTGTGGATGCTTGTATGGTCGAAATCCTCCGGATCCATTGGGTAAAATAGATGAGTTGAGAGACGTTCCATTGCTTATGTGTTGCTACAAAGTATTTAAGGACTTCATTCCAAGCGACATCCTTTAAACCATATTCTGAATCTTGGACTATTGCATGAGATGCGATGCGGTGAGCAGTCCCCAGTTATACTTCTGTTAGATCCTATGACATGGCCGGAAATGTGAATGTATATCTATAACTTGCTTTTGGAGTCTCTGATGGTTGTCAGGATGGACTGCAATAAGCGGTCCCCATTCCCATTTCTCTTTAGTTTCTGAAGTTATTTTTTTCGATCAGTCTTGGAATCCGTCGTGGCCTCATAAAGTGTTGCATGTGCCTTCTAGACAAAGAGGTGATGATATTCTTACGCTACACCCTTGAAGTGTAGATGACCTTTTGGTTGACCGTGTCTTCTAAGATTTGACAGTGAAGTGATTCCGTGTAGATCCTCAGTCCCCAAGTGTGGTTTACATGTTTCTATCTTGAATGGTCAGTAAGTTGACCATGATAAATATATTTCCTTCTTTCATATGTACTGGTGACTTTGTAGTAATTATTGCTATGGTGAAGCTCTGGTATGGATGGATGTGATCATGATCCTTCACATGGTAGTGTGGCGGCTACGACACGATACTTGGAAGGAAGGAGTGGCTTATACGGAATGATCCTTAGCAGGAAGGAGTGGCGGCTATGGCACAATCCTTGGAAAGGATGAGTGGAGGCTATAAGGGAGAATGTTGCCACTTCGGGAGCGAATGTTGAAGCGGAGCAACTTCTGGAGCGAAACGTTAAAGAGGCTCCTTCTGAGTTGAGGCTATGTCCGTATGAGTTTTGGCAAGAACTTCCTGTCTCTCCATTAAATTGATAATGGTAATGGGAAGGTTGGTTTCTTCTAGATCCTTCAATCTCTCGTCCTGGTGAAGAAATGGTGGCAGCTCCGGTGATGATTGGAGGCGGTCATGCTCGAAGAAGTATTAGGACTGCAGTAACTGTAATTTACTGGTGTGCATCAGCTGCGATCAGCTGGACTGCAGTGATTGAGAACAAAATTGGGCCAAGCCATGTTGCAGATCGAACATCCAACAACAATTTTGATGATGTTTTTGCGACATCTTTCACCGTGGATCGAACGTTCTTGCGAGGGTTTCACCAGTCTTAATAGTGAATTTTCGCAGATCGAATATACTGCCAACAATTTAGATGGTATTTCACTCCAACTTTTTACAGCGGACCGAACATTTTGGCAACATTTTCATCAGACTTCGTAGTGAGGCAATTTCATGTGTTTTAGAAGGTAACAGTTTCAGTAAATCTCGAACCTCAAATCTGGATAGCAGCAGTTGCGATCAACTTGACTGCAATATCTGCGATTACATGGTCAGCAGTAGCTGCGATCAACTAGACTGCACCAATTGCGAACATACTGGACTGCAACAGTTACGTTCAACTGGAATGCAACAGTGATTTTCAAGCCGTTCAAACTACTTTTTGATAGACATGATTTAAAGCATTTTATTCAACTTTTTTCAATGGGAAAACACGATTCCTTTTCTCGTAATTCCCCTTAGCCAGCGCTAATGTTTGTACCCAAAATTACTTTTGGGCACGAAACACAATGAATAGTTGATTTTGGTGTGTTCTTAGGGTTAAGGGACGATTTGAGGAAAAAATGAAAAGACACAGATAGACGCAGGTTTTATGTGGTTCGGAATGGTAGCCTACATCCACGGGTGAATCCTCTTGGGGAGCAGTTTTCCATTGATAATTTGTGTTACAGCATAAGTACCCTTTTCATCTTGGCTACCTCCCCTATTTATATAATTTTACATCTAATTTTCAATATCAACTTAAATGGCATTAAACTGCCCATTTATGCTTCCGTCATAAAATCTGCATAAAACTGCCTCCTTTATGCCTATGTGATAAATTCGCATGAAACTGCCCCCTTTATGCCCCTATAATAAATTCACATGAAACTTCCCCCTTTATGGCTCCATGTTAAATTCTGCATGAAAACCCCTTTGCATGCTTCCTTGGGTAATTTCTGCCTGAATAATGGTGGCGGGATTGGTGGATCTTTGGCCGGCAACGTAACCGCTTGCTGACTGGATTAACCGGCTGGAAGCATAATTGGCTTGCTGACTGGATTGACTGGCTGGCAGCATAATTGGCTTGCTGGCGATATGAGTGGAGACTGGTTGGCAGGGCGGATGAGTTTTTGGCCAGGAATTGGTTAGCGGCATTGCTGGCTTCGAGACTGAAAATCGGCTAGGGGTGCGACTGAGTTCGATAGTTGACTGACGATTGACTTTTATAGTTGACCGACTTTTACCATTGACTAGTCATTGAATTTATGTAATATTCGGCAAACGGGTGGGATGCCTCGGTTGACTGGTTAGCGGGCTTGGATGAGGATCAAAGGATGACTCAAGTATCAATTGGGCCCATTAAGTGAAATTTTTACTTATGGTACAAACAGACATAAAGAGGGAGGCGCAGGAAACACAAGGGATATACCTTCTACATCACCGTTTTGACTCCCTTGAAGTGCTTGAGAACATTCCTGAGAGCTTAAAGAAACAACAACTCTGGTTTGCTGTTTGGTTTATCCTCAACTTTTCCTTTTCCTTTAGAACAACTTTCAGCCATATATTTTATTGTTAAGAACTTATGATTATGAGTAGCTAATCTATCTTTGATTGATGGCGATTTCGAAGCCCGGAATATGAACTTATAATCGATATGCAATAGCTTCTTCTTTTTCCATTATTTTTGTTATTGTTTGATTTCTACCATGCTAATATTGTTTATGAGTTATGTGTTAATGATTTAAGTTCGAAATTGAATCGTTAGTGAATAATTATATTGCTAGTTTAGATATTCTTCGACCCGTAATTGTCTAGAAATATAAACACAAGTAGAAATATATGGGTATTGATGATGGGACTTTGTTAAGTACCCATATGTAGAAATTGACACTAGTAGGTGATTCATGCTTTTAAGTTCATCACTAGGATCAACCTTATCTCATAAAACTTAGTGAACTTTTTTAAATCATACCTAGTAAGCGTACCCCTAGGTAACTTGAATAAGTAGAATCTGGTAGTCGAGCGCTTTCGTGTCCGGTGAACTTAGGAGATAATAACGGGATAGTTGAGAGTACTAATTATCCTAGGGTTGTTAGTAAAAAGATAATGTGAATAACGTGTTATGTATCGATTTGGTTTATGTTTCGTGGTCGAGAACGAATCCTTAATCAATCTCATCTCATATTTGAATACAACTTTGTGAATTTCAGAATTTCTACAACAAAAATCTTCTTTGCTAAGAATACTTTTATAACAAATTTTGCTCACAACCTCCCTTGAGACGAATCTGCTTTAATTATATAACTTACTAGTGTAAAGATAAGTAGATAAATATTATTTGCGAGTTGACACCTAGCCACTTACCAAATATCGTGCTTTGTCGTACCGAAAGCTATTTCAAAGAAGATGGATGCTTTGAACAGAGCTTTCTGGTGGGGACACTCCAAGGAAAACAACAAAAGATACTACCCTAAATCTTGGATATCTATCTGCAAACCAACCAATATGGGGGGTCTCGGGTTTAAATTTTTTGAAAAGTTCAACCACGCCATGCTCGCAAAGATGGCGTGGAGAATAATTAAAAATCCCAATTCGCTGTGCTTTAGAGTCCTTATATAAGGCTAAATACTTCAAGTTTACTTTTCCTTTATGCATCCAAAAACCTAAAAGAAATTGTTCCTGGCCATGGAAAAGATTATGGAATGGCATAAAAATCATCCAAGATGTTGCTATATGGGAAGTTGGGGATGGAATGGATATTCAATTGTGGAATCACATATGGATACCACTAAATGGACCCAATACCATAAACATAAGTGAAATTAGGCGCACTTTGGTTAATACTCTAACTATAAGCTTAGCACTAGGATGAACATAATATCTCCCATTTGTTCTATGTGCAGTGGAAGTGTTGAGACTGATATGCATACCCTTCTCCTTTATCCCTTTAGCAAGGCAGTCTGGTTTGGACTGAATTGTAGCATAAGTAAAAATAAAAATCAGAGTATGCAACAATGGATAGAGACATGGATTAATAACAAAAATGACAGCCCCTTGGAAAAACTAGATTTGAGTCATTTTTGTGCACTAACGACATGGTACATTTGGAAAGATCGTTGCATAAAGTATTTCCAAAACATTAAACCATCACCTGCAGCCACTATTAGTCTCATCAAAAGTCATATCAATGCCTGCAACACAAGTTGAACTAACACACTCTGAACAGAAACCCGAACCCAAGTCACCTAACCAACATCCAAGTTAGAACCATCCAAAACCAATCTTCGATGCTATGTTACAACACTTGGAAAGAAAACGAAACTATTGCAATTGTAGTATGCTATGACAGATGAAAAAGGAGACGTCAAGGGAGAGAGGGCTTTCAACTGCAGAGTAAATTCACTACAACAAAGCAACACTGTGGGATCTCTAGCAGCAATCAAATGGCATCACCAACTCAAGAAGAGAATCTACAACATGGAGGTCAAACACAAACTGTTGGTGATGAAACTAATAGGAAAAAAAAATCCTTTGGTCTTTTTTTAGATGGGCCCATGTCAGTTTAGTCCTTTGGTCAAAACACCTTTACTGTTTGGTCCATAATTATTTAAAAATATTAAACTGATAAAAGTACCCTTTCGTGTTAATTTTTGCTTATTTTCTTGTAATAGTTCATTCTAGAAATGAAGTCCATATAAATACCTAAAAAAAAAAAAATTCATTCCATAAATGAAGTCCATATAAAAACCTAAAAAAACATACTTGATTCCAAAAATGAAGTCCATATAAAAACCTAAAAAACCAGACTTCATTCCAGAAATGAAGTCCATATAAAAACCTTAAAAAAAACAGACTTCATTCCAGAAATGAAGTCCATATAAAAACCTAAAAAAAAACAGACTTTATTCAAGAAATGAAGTCCATATTAAAAACTTAAAAAAACATACTTCATTCCAGAAATGAAGTCCATATAAAAACCTAAAAAAAAAACAGACTTCATTCCAGAAATGAAGTCCATATAAAAACCTATACAAACCAGACTTTCTGGAATGAACTCCATATAAAACATCAACAACATCATCTTCATCTTCAACTAACAGCAGCAGCAGCAAAGAACTTCATCAAAATTCATCGTCGCCATTCATATTCAACAACAACAGCAACAAAAAACGACGAAAAAAACCAAAATCTTCATCTTCTTCATCGATTTAAACAACATCATATTCATCGTCATCTTCAACATAATCTTCATCGTCGTCTTCAATAGAAACAAAAACATCATCTTCTTCTTTATCAATACATCAACAGAAAAAACCCAAAAAACAGAGTTCATCTTCATCTTCAACACAAGCAGTAGCAACAACATGAGATTGTCGTCGCCTTCATCAAGTAGATCGGGTTCGTCATCGTCTTCAACATCAAATATGATCAAATCATCAAGAAAAAAAAAGAGAGAAAAGTATATCTGAAAAAGAAAAGAAGATGAGAGAGAAAGTAAATCTGAGAATGATTTATTCTCTCTTACTTTTTGACTATATATATGGTCCTTATCCAAAAGGATATTTCTGCCACTAAAAGATGACATTTACATCATCCGTCACATTACCCTAGGACCAAATGATAACTTATATTACCAAATAGGACCAAATAGACCATTGACTATGTCAATTGGACTAGACTCTCTCTAATATATTATTCCTAGGACTATATGATATTTCCTACGAAACTAATATCCAAGTGGAGATCCCCTGAAAGACCGACAAGCTGCGCAATCATTGATGAAAGCGTGGAGTTATTCAGATATTTTAGACAAATTAATTGTACTTCCCTAAGGCATGTGTGGTTGCCAAAGCTTAAAATAATTGCGACAACATATGTATCAAATGTTAGAGATGACAGTAATTGTCCGTTATTTCCAAGATGTAATATTTTCACAAGATATTGCGCTACTCAGATTTCTTCCCTGAGTAGCTAGTTCCTGCTTTTGTAACCAGTTCCGAGGGGAAAAAAAAGAGATCCCTAAGAAGATCCAGATATGCGTCTGAGCATAAGTACCATTATATTGTGCCTGACCAAAAAAAAAAGGAAAAAGGTTCTCTCTCTAATTAATTTTATTCACCGTCATCAAACCTGTCTAAAGGTATTACGTAATTTCCTTCTAGAAACCTGGATAGTTTAAGGCATACCATCAGATAAATTAGGAGCATTCTGAAGTAAAATCAAAACTCCCTTATTCAACTATTATCGTTAATGACTAGTTTTGTCCTCATTATTAGTGTTAGTTTTGTTGTTAACATATATTTAATCTTGTTAGCTGTCAAATCAACTAGCGTTAGTTGATCAGCTAAATATAAAGATTTCTTTTTCATTAGAACAACAACCTAGAAATGGCGGATGTTCATGCTATGTAGCTTATTCTGGATGTTCTTCATTCACGGAGATAGCTATAAGAATCTATGGATATGGATATTCTTATTAACCTATTGTAATTCGCAAATTCGTACTCATGTGCATTCTGAGATTGAGTATGATCTCATGCTCGGTTTTATAATGTGTATGGAATCATATGCATTTTCAGAGATTGAGTATGATTTCAAAATCATACGGGGATACGTTGTATTATTACGCACACCATTAAAATGGGATTTTACAATAATATCTATCTACTCAACAAAATATATATTCTTATTTTTAAAATACTTGATTGCTAATTAAATAAAATTAATAATAATGATACAATGATCACAATGTTCAGATTTGACTAAAAGGAGAATAAATTAGCGTTTGATTTTAGTTTATTTTAATCTCCAACCAAAATGACATATGTATGGACTGTCTAAAGTGTCTAATTCGTATCAGTAAAGTGTCTAATATTAATTTTTACATGACATATGATGTGATGTGTCCATCAGGTACCGGGCAAGTGTCTTGTCTTGTCATGTGTCTAAAACAATCTCTTCCCTTTTTAGGACGGGGAAGAAGATGATAGGTCTCGAGTAAAACAGGTAGGCTCCGACTACCCTGGAAGAATAAAAAATGCATAATGTCAATTATGGAAAATGTCCCACAAAATTGATGTAAATTTTGTTTTCACAGTTTCATGCAATTGACAAATATAGAGTTCAAACCTTTTGTTTTTTAAACAAAAAAACCGTTAAATAGAGATGATCCAACTTTAAAGATACAATTTCTTATTATTTTGATGAACCCATAACTGGATACCTTGGGTATTATTTAGTGGACTACTCAGACTTAGCAGAGAATTAGCAATGTTTGCTTCCTTAATCAGAATGATAAAGGATAGAAGAGAGGGTCAGTGTGATAAGAACTTCCAGTGGGGTGCCTTTAACATTATTTAACCCTGAACTCTCAGTCATGTCTATGAGTGCATCTGAGGGTGTCTTAAATTTGAACCCATGTACCAAACGAGCCAGAGTTAAGTGCACAATTTGTAGTGAGAACGAGCTCGCTGGGAAAATTCTTTTGCCTGAACCGAAAGGCATCAGCTTGAAATCTTGAGGTCCTATAGCTGTGTTCAGGTGCTCATCAGTGACAAATCTCTCTGGCCTGAATTCTTCTGGGTCTGACCACACCTGTGGATCACGTTGAATCTTCCAAATGTTGACAATTAAACGGGTTCCAGCCGGAACATGGTAGCCAGCAATGGTGCAATCTGACATGGATTCGCGAGGAGCTGACAGTGGACCTGGTGGGTATAATCTCATAGTTTCCTTGACAATAGCCTGTAGATACTCGAGGTTCTTGATATCTGACTCTTCCACTTGCCGTTCCCTGCCTACGTGCATGTTGAGCTCAACTTCGGCTTTTTCCAGTACGTGTGGATGGTTCACTAGTAAACACAAAGCCCACAATAAGCTGACCATGACTGTGTCCGTTCCTCCCAGGATTAGAGTCTGCGCGTACCATTCATTTAGACAAGATTTGTGGTAAGTACAGTGGAATATATATACGTATAAACAAATGAGAAATTATAGATAGAAATGTACCAAGCACGTCGACTTGATGATAGTATCAGCATCCACGGAATCAGATATCTTTGCGTGAACGTCATTATCGTCAAGTATGGAGAGCATTACATCCATGAAGTCTTGCTCACCAGCTGCAGCCTTCTCATGCCCTTGTTTGGATGGCAATGCTGAAATCTTCTTTTTCATTTTATGCTCTTCCAACCATCCTTGCAACGCTACATCAAGTTCGTTTCCCGTTTTTTTCATGTCTCTCTCGTAACCTCCCAAGTCGAACCACCTAAGACAAGGTAAGCCATCCGAGGGCACAAACCGAGCCAACCTAAAAAATTCTCTCACAGCCTTCTGACACCTCCTAGCTCGATCCACTTCATCTTCAGTGGCAGAACAATTCCCCAGATACCGTTTCCCAACGATAAGTTTCAAAGATATGTTTAGTGTTAAATTCAAAAACCACTGCTTCATATCCACTACAGATTTCACATCCAAACGCAGCTTATTGTATAGTTCTTGAATGGATGTTTTGATCTCAGAGTCCCAAACATGCTTTAAGTACTGTAGCTTAGAGTGTGAGAGGAATTCATGGTTCGCTATCTTCCGTAGCTCCTGCCAATATGGTCCGTAAGGTGCGAAACCGAAGATTAAATTGTTGTAACCCATGTATTTTAGAGATACTGAAAGTGGACGAGACATGAAAATTTTATCGTTAGTAGTGAAACACTCTTTAGCCACTTCCCAACTACTAATAACAAGTGCCCTACGCAAACCGAGTCGAATGGTGAAGGCTGGACCATACTTGTCGGCAATGTCTCCAAAACTTCTAAAGAGTAGCTGATCTTTTCCACCCAGCAAATGAAGATGACCGATTAGAGGCCATGAACCAGCTAGCGCTGGTACCTGTTTTGGGTTAGAATTTTTCTTTTTCGAGATAGATTTGATTATATGGTACAGAGAAGCAAAAGATAAGACTGCTGCTGTAACCAATAATGTAGTAGTAGTTGAAAACGGGAGAGGAACGATATCCATAGGTGCTAACTAGCATATGGAAGGTTGCAACTCTAGCATCTTGAATTTATAGAGCCAGATATACAATTTGCAAGTTTGTTAGCATCTGACTTGATTCCAGCGAGTCAGATGTCAAACCGTTTGTTTTTGTATTTCGAGTCAGATCTAACTCGCTACCCGACTCAAATCCAATTTCTGATTCAGACCCGTCTGAGTCAGGTAACAGAACGCTCCTGTTCCATGGACCAAGCCACTGACTCGTATATCTTTGGATCAAATGAGTCGGATCTGACTCAAAAAAACAAACATATTGAATCAGAAAATGAGTTCAGTCAGTTAGCTGTCGAATCAAATTCAGAAATCAAAAAATAGAATTGCTTCTATTTTAGTTATTAGTAGTATCTTTTTTGTTTAGCAATGGAATATGCCATTATGGAAAGTGGCAAAGTGCACTGGCTATTTGGTTGTACCAAGAGTCTAGCTTGTCAGTTACCTCAAATTTGCCCCGTGCGTCTGTGACACATAAAAATGACAGAAGCAATGATGTGTACTGAATCGATCTCGAGGATCCCATCGATGTTACTTTGCTTAAATGTAACACAGTCGTGTAATTCTAGATTACATAGCCCATGTGCTAAACCATATCCTAAGGAATGAGACATTCTTCGACTTGTTGCGCACTGGGATCAGGATATGGATTTTGGTATAGGGGAGTCATACTTTTTATGCCAAAAGAAAGAGTACAGTGTTCTTCACGGCTTGTAGCTTGGTTGCTTAGAATTTATCTACACAGTTTTTTTGCAATCTTTCGATGACGATGGTAAACCAAAAATATTTCACTTAAATGTACATTTTTGTGATTCCTCGACAAGGATGGACTGAATTGCTTTTTACTTTATCCCAATTGGAGCAGTGATGTTGAATCTGGTTTGTCTTTCCGTTCATTGAAGAATGATGCATAACCAAATGGTCCAAATGAACATTACTCCATTATACAAGTACTTGATTTGATTGTTCAACTGTGGTTCCCGTATTCGTCTTGGTTTTCCCTATTTCCCATCCTCATTTTTCTTATTTCCCATCCTCCATAATTCCAATCCCCAATTATCTTAAGTACCATCCAAATCAAATTTCATATGTCCTAAATACTATCTCTTGACTTTTTATTTGCACTCAATAATAAAATCATCCTTCCACCGAACACAAATAAAAACCTAGGTAACAATTCAAGTTTCCATCCTCATCTCTGCCACCAACCTACATCTCTTATGCTCTATCTCCATGTATAATTCATCACCGAATTCACCACCTTCGTTGGATATAAAGAAGGAGAAAATTTGGTGTGTGATGTAGAGTAGATATTAAAAATGGTGGACGATTGGACATGCCCATCATATTACTTAGAATTAGTGGGATGTGAGCATATATCGCATTAATGATTCACGTTATACTAGTTGCAATATCTTTGATCGATGCGCTTTTGGGTAAACCAAGATCACTAGATAAAAATAAAAACAGATTAACAAGTAAACCCCAAGTCATGGATCGACTATTCATAAAGAGAAAAGAGGTAGATTAGTGCTCGATTTTTAGCCAATTATAGTTAATTTTATAGAGGGGACACCATGAGACTACCCTGCTCTGCTCATGTGATTAAATGAGTTTTTAATAGAATTTAGTGTAATCTTTTTGGATATCCGTTTGAATTTAGTGTAATCCTATTTCGGTGATAATGATTTATCGGTTAATCGTTCAATTAACCAATATATGTCTTGCAATTCAAATGACAAAAATATAAAGGAATAGATGTACTATGATAATTAATTGGAATCTAACTTAAGGTTTATAGTTTTGTTTTTTTTATGATGAAAAAGAGGATCAATGAAGAAGAAGACAAATATATATGGTAACAGTCATGGTCAAAATCATTTTGATTTTTATGGATGGTACATAGGAAAAATCACAATTGGAAATAAACTGATTTAGAAGATTGTGAAAGAGATTTGAAATAGGAAAAATGGGGATGGGAAATAGGGAAAATCTTCGTCTTTATGATCAGAAGAAGTTAATCAGATGAGCTTTTAAGGTTTCATCTACTGTGAACCGGGGAGGTATGAAGTAGGAACATAAAGTTTAATCTGAAAATGGGTCATATGACCACAATCAATAAAGTGCGGGAGTAATGGACTTGTAAAATATAGGTATGGGTGAAAAAAACACAAAAAAATAAGGAAAACATGTAAGATTGCATTTATGTTCAAATGAACTCTAGCTTTGAACACGCATGTTATAAATCACCATGTAAGCTTTCATTTATGGTGATCGGTAATGAAGAAGAAAAACTGAGGAGGAGGAAGAAGAGGAGAGGCTGAAGAGAGAGAAGAGTGAATGAGGGTTTTTATTTATCCTATCTACTAGTATTAGGGTTTCATAACGGACGGCTAGGATTAGTTTTAATCAACTGTGTATATTGAGCGGGTTTTTCGGGCGGGTATGAGCTTAAACCAACCTCGCACCCACAGACAGCGGGTTTTTTTTTCTTAACCAACTCCGCACCCACAACGGGCGGGTATGGACAAAAAACCCACGGATTTTGCGGGTACGGGCGGGTATGGGTATCGTGGGAGGGTCTTGTGCAGCCCTACACCCAGGTGAAACTTGGCAAAATTTTATCTCATATAAAATATGTAGTATGCACCCAAGTGCAACTTGTCCAAAATTTATTTTCTATAAGAATATGCATTATGCACCCAAGTGCAACTTGGCCAAAATATTTTTCCTATATAAAAAAAAAATGCATTATGCACTTGGGTGCACCTAGAAAAAACCTATTTCTTCTAAAAATATGCATTATGCACACAAGTGCATCTTGTGTATTTCGTGGATAAATATAAGTTTATCCTCAAAATTACATGTAATATATCATACAAAACCAAAATCACTATTTCATAATCTCGAGTAATAAGTCAAGTATCATTATCATCACATTCACCATTAAAACTTTAACCAAAACAAAGAACATAAAAAATTAAAAAACATAAAATATTATGCACTCGGGTGCAACCCGGCCAAAATATATCTTTCTTGTTAGCATTTTGTATATTTCTTATATAAATCTAGGATCCTGATACATTTCACGCTACCAAAATCCCTAGCTATACATATTGGTAACCGAATTTCCCTCCATGTCTTTGTATAGTTCAAAGCATTAATTTAGATACTATATAAGGCTAACAAAAACATCCCCTAATTAGAGAAGGTTAGGATGTTTAACCACTCCCAAGAAATTCACTTCTGTAATCCACTCTTTATGCCATGGTAAATGACAAAAGAAAAGATTTGATAGTGGAGTTCTTTTTATATCCACTACTACTACTAGTGGATATAAAAAGAACTCACTATCAAAGCTTTTTCATTTTATATCCTACTACTATTAACTGACCGCGGTTTTGTAGGGTCCGAAAATGATTAAGCTGATCGCGGGTTGGGATCCATGATCTGTCCGCTTCTCACCGAGGCGGGACCCGCACCAAATCATCCCCCTACAAAACCGCCAACCCACTCCCTAACCCTACTCACTCTCTGTGTCGGATTCAACCCGCGGGATGTCTATCATCTCTCGAAGCTACAAAATGCGTGTCTTCCCAAAAGAGCCTCCCAAGTATATAATGTCGTCACGATAAAAATCAAGAATTAAGAAAAAAAAATCATTAAAACATGATGAAATCAATGTAAGGGGAATTAAATCAAATACCTTGCTTACAATTTATTCCAATTGTGTTGTTTAACAGTAACATCCAATTTATTATCATCTAAACACTCGCCAAAGATCATCATTATCATTTGTGTTTTTCATCTTAACCACACCTCTGTAAACAGAACCAAAACCACCTTCACCGATCATCAAACTTCTACTAAACCCACCTTCACCAATCATAATACGCCTCTTTCTACCTTGATCTGTTCAATTGTTAGATTGATTTGTAATCACTTTATCTTATTTATTCTTCTAATTTTCTTTGGAATTCGTAGATTCTCTTTGGAATAATGACAATAAAAGAAGAAAATTTTGGAATAATGACAATGAAAGAAGAAAATTTGTACAAACATGGAACGGTTGGAGTACGATGGATAATTGTTTGGTGGTGTGCGAGATACAGAGATGACATTAGAGAAAGGGATATTTTTTAGCCGCTCGAAGAAAATAAATAAACGATAGGGGTACTTTAGACAGCTGTAGGTAAATTTTTGGGTCAAATAACCAATTTTGGATATTTAAACAGTATATTTTAGGTTTTAGGATACTAGAACAATGGTCAAACTTTACTTGTCTTATAGACACGAGAGTTCAAATTGAGGGCCTATTTAACCAAAAAACTGAAAGCTTAATTCGCGTGTTGTCTTTCTTTTATCATGCATGAATTCCCGGTTACAGTTACGTGATAAGTAGTTGAGTGATAATTTATTGTGAGAGCGGATCTAATTACACCCTAATTCTCACACTATCTCGTACAGTTTAGACGTCATTTTTTTTAATAAAATCCAAAATGGTAAAGGATTTGAAGCTAATACTGGGGATATTTTTGTCTAGAAAAACTCTATATACCTACTAAATATGAACATAATCCAAGACATACAAAACTACCATCTACTACTTTGATTATTACCATTAAAATTATGATCAATAAATAGTGAGGATCGGTATTTCGGAATGCACTCGTTTTTGGTATGCAAATAGAGCTCTCCATATCCCAAAAATTATGTTGTTTGAGATGTTAGGTGAGCCGAGGCGCCAAGCCCTTTACCTCGCCTCGTCTATCTTTTGGGCACACCTAAGGCGCCTAGATTTTTTTTTTTTTTTTTAAATATCAATTGCTCACAATTTGAGCCTTGGCGTTTTTATTAGCTAGCCGCCTCGCCTCGTCTAGCGCCTAGGCGCACCTAAGGCTCAGAGAAAAATTGTAATTGCTCACAATTTGGATCCTTGGGGATTGGGAATTTTTATTAGCTAGGCACCCCCTGCACGCCTCGTGCACCAAGCTTACTTTTGAAAATATAGACTAAAAATATTAGTTTCAAAAACGTTATCGTTTAGGTTTTTTTTATGAAAATGACGTCCAAAATGTGAGAATAAAATTGTGAGTGCAACCTGTTGCGCCAAAGCCTACGGAAGCGTTAGGTTTGCAGTGCTACAAAGGTACCTCGGTATCTCCACGAACACAATCACACTCACACACACACAATAAGAAGAAGTATTTAACGAGGTTGAATCCTCGAGAAGGAAATAAGCAATTTTATATATCACCGCATATGTTGGAATACACAAACACTATGGTGTACTCTCTCTAGTTCTCTCTATGGTTATTTATACATATCAATAGGACTGGACACTTTCCTTAACAAAGATTATTTTTCCTACAAGTATCGGATTTCCTAACCTAACTCTAAGAGACAAACCTCTTAAATTCTTACACTTAGGACATAAGTACTTGGTTTCCTAAACCAAATAGATTTCCTAATCTATTCCTTGACCTACCTACCAACAATTATCCACCTCGGATCATGCATTCATGCATGAGACGATCAATTGATAAAATCACCCCATATTCGAACATCGATTGAACCATCACTGAATGCCTACTTATCCTCAATAAGAATCAAACCCAACTGTAGTTATCTCAAATGGCCTTGCTAGAAGGCCTCCACAAGGTTCCTAAAAACCTCTACCGCAAGAGGGCCTCTTACCAAACATGAAGGATGTGGATCGATTTCGAGCAATGTCGAAACTTAACCTCAGATAGTACTTTAGTCAACATATTAGTTGGATTATCTTTGGTATCGATCTTCATAAGTAGAATGTATTCTTTTTCAAGAATTTCTCTCACATTTTAGGTTCTAGTATGATGCACTTGATTCTCATCCAAATAAAATTGCACTTAGACTATACCACAATGCACATAAAGTTAGTCTTGCACAACTCCTAAGTCATCTATCAAACCTTGTAACCATATAACCTCTTTATATGCCTCTGTCACTGCCATATACTATACTTTAGTAGTTGACAGAGCCACAGTAGACTACAATATTTATCTCCAACTAACCGGTGTTCCTACTATGATAAATATATACTCTGTAGTTGAACGTCTCTTATCCAAATCACCAGCATAGTCAGAATCCACATACCCGACACACAACTGATTGTTACTTTATCCTTTAGAAACTCCAAACCAATATCAATTGCACCATAAAGATACCTCAAAATACATTTCACAGCTTGCCAATGTCATGAACCAGGATTGTGCATATAATGGCTGATCATACTTAGTTCATGTGAAATGTCTGGCCTCGTACATATCATCATATACATCAAGCTACCAACAACACTAGCATATTGGAGTTGGGATATATACTCATACTCTTCTTTAGTAGTAGGAGACATATCATAACTAAACATATAATGAGGACCAAGGGGAGTATTTAATGATTTAGTTCCTTCGCAGACACCAAATTACTGTAACACTTTCTTCAAGTATTCCTTTTGAGACAAACAAAATTTACCCTTCTTTATATCACGTTGAATGCCAAGAATCTTCATAGCTTCTCCCAGATCTTTCATCTCAAAATAAATTGACAATTTTCTTTTTGTTGTTATTCAATGCTTTCAACATATCATCGACATACAAGAGTAAATATATGAAAGACCCATCATGTAGCTTCTTGAAGTATACACAATGGTCATTCTTAGAAATAAAATACACAATGGTCATAGTGACTTCTTGTGTATGTATGGCTAATCATAAATTGATCAAATCGCTTGTACCACTGCGTTGGATACTGTTTCAGTCGATCTCTTAAGTTTACATACACAATATTCTTTTCTAGCAATCTTGAACCCACTTGGATGAGACATATAGGTCTCCTCTTTGATATCACCATGTAAGAAAGATTTATTTATATCAATTTAAACCAGGTCTAAATCATATTGTGCTACCACGGCCAATAAATTACGGATTGATGAGTGTTTTCCACCGGAGAGAACACCTCATTGTAGCCAATCCCTTCTCTCTGGGCATATAATTTTTCAACTAACCTTGCCTTGTAGCGTACTTGATTCACCGAAGATCCTTCTTTCTTAGCATATACCCACTTGCACCTTATATCCCTCATACCGTTCGGAAGCTTCATAAGAATCCATGTGCCATTATTGTTAAGAGACTTCATTTCATCCTGGATTGCACCTCCCAATATTATTTTCACTTTTCACTACGTACAACCTATAAATAAGAAGTAGTATTACCATATTCGACAACTGGTAATGCATCAGTAACATAATCATTCATCCAACAGGTTGCATGATTGATTTTTCAGTTTTCTGGTTGTTATGGTCTCTGTGGATGTATCTTATGTATATTTTACTGATTCTTGTTCCTCTTATACAATATCGTCACTATCATTTGGAACTTCAGTAGCTACTTCTCTTGCAGACCCAATGTCTTCAGAAGTATTATGTACGGATACAGACATAACTAGAAATGGTGGAGTTACATCAGTCTCCAACTGCTGCAAAGGCTCACTAGTAATGGTGATTCTTCTCAACTGGATTCCAAATATTGAACCATTTCACTTCACTCTCCATACATGTTTGTGGGTGAAAATTGTTTCTGCTGGTTTTGGTAAATTTGGGTGTGTGGATGAGAAACAAATATAGACTCTAAATAATGAACTTCACGGGAGTACTTTGATTCGAGAGATCAATCTGTACAATCCTGGCCTAAACCAAGAAATGGACATTCCAGGCTTGCTTCGGTCACAAAGTAAAGGAGAAGGGTTGGTCGTAGGGAAGGAAGCGAAGAAAGTGTTGAGACCAGAAAGTGAAACTGGCTTGTAGAATGAAAAGCTATCAGTTCTTTGGTGATTTCTGGATAATATGTTGTTGCTGACCAAAACTTGTTCTTTGGTGGAAATAGGTGAAACCTATTTATACAAGTCATAATAAAACATACCCTAGTCTCGTAGGAAGTGGGAACGAATGAGTGATGGAAGAGTGGAGCAACGTATAACCGTTGGAAACCATGCTTCCATGATGAAGGAAGTGGATCCGTTAACACCCGTTATTTCTTACCACCATTAAATATTTCGTTTCTTGACATTTTCTTATAACGGGCGTATTACACGCCGCACTCTGTAAACCGCCATACCAATACCCTAATGAGTATCCCCCCAATTTTATGACATGTTTGATGTCTCGAGTGTTTTCGTGGAAAACATGTAGCAGTTTGCTACGTGTGGCAAGTCAAGGTCAAGAGACTTTCCTTAGTAAAAATATCATGTAGTGCTATTAGGCTTATCTCAGCTGGTCGCCTTAAAGTTGACACAAGCCTGTCAATTCGGTGCGAACTTGGACGGCTGAGATTGCATCTCAATAGGAAGGGTAGCCATTGATTATATCCATATCCTATTGGCACCTGATAATGGCACAGTAGCACTGCGGCATGGCTAGCATAGTTCGTGCATGCCAGTGGCACGGTGGAATCGCTTGCATAGTTCATGCCTGGTGTAGCCATGGCCGTTGGATTTTAGATCATTGATGTTAAACTCATATGTGATGTGGCAACATCAATTCTGGTTTCCATATTGATTCCAATGCTCTCTGGAGCATTATTTGGCATGCCAAAACCCTAATTAGCCCATAAGGCATGCGGCATGTGACCGTGGATGGCTAAGATGATTGGACCAAATTAAATATAAAACATTTAAGTTGGCTATCCAGGTTGGATGGTTGAGATAATTCACATAAATTTGTGTTAGTTCATGAAATTTCGTAATCAGAAAAATGCAGATGTGGGACCCTCACTAAAATCGTTGTAGAATTCTCGTACGATCTCGGATTTTGAAGGTCCGACCCTCCATTCTGATCAGAAAAAAAATTCCTATATCTCCCCTCTCAGGAATATTTAGGTTTTGAGCTCTTTTAGGAGGGGAAAACAGCCCTACAATAAAACTCAGGAAGAATTCATAAGGGATCCTGTCAGCTTTCAGCCATGACCTAGCTCTCCTTTTATGTTGTATCTTTTAGCTCGTTACTCCGGTTGATTTGAATTTTTAGTATGTTATGCTAGACATCCATACAAAACTTTTTGTAATAACTCATACTAAAATTGTTTACCAAACGTTCCAAGTTGTTTGTACAATCTTTGGGAAGCCAATTTGGCATGGTGACCACTTGAAGCAATTCCACCTCTTTTAATATTGTGGCAGGTTTAGAGTAACCTGATTGGTCAAAAAAGAGGGTACCGGAAAAGAACGAGCGTGACCACACTTTTGGTGCGTGTGGTAGGTTTAATGCGGCCCGATTGGTCGATGGAGAATATGGCCGGAAAATATGGGCCCAACCACAACTCATTGGGAGTGTGGAAGGTTTAAAGCGACATGATTGGTCGACAAAGGAATAAGGGACGGTTGGGTAGCATGGGGCGTGGCCAAGTGGTGTTGGCTAGCATATGACATGGCCACGCTTCCCTCGTTGTTGCTCCTACTTCGCGGCTCTATTTATTCTTTGCAATCTGACTGAGTATTTTTTGCAAGGGCCTTAACCTTGGTACTTGGAGGTCCGTGCTACTCTTCTGCGAGTGAACACAAATCCGTCATGCCATACCAATATTAAGGGTTCTGTCGGGGAACATAAGCACAAGAAAAGTACTCAGTAGGCTCCGACATTTATGATTAATGCATGTAGGAGCTTATACACTCATTGGGATTTATACTAGTGGACAATTCATCTCAGATCTTGAGCTTCAATATAATATGAAGAGAGACATACACACTCATCATATTTGGATATATTCTCCAAATTCCTTGCAGAATATAGACATATTAATGTTTACTACATCTGATGCCGGGTCAGGTAGATAGACTTTTATAAATTTAGCCCTGAACTAAAAGACACCATCAACATTAAGTCCCCTGCTTAGCTTGTAACAGTTGCATTATTGCGAGGTAAGCATAAGATGGTGACAGACAAGGATAAAATCAAAAGGGAAAGTCATGAATTTCCAAGAAGAATTTGGCTAACCTTTGGCAGGAGGCATGAGGAAACTGTGATCCTTGCATTAGCGGCTTGGCGTACTTCCGGCTTTGCCTTATGGTGCTGGCGTTTGCACTGGAATTCTGGCTACTTATCGGCATAGATGGCGCTTCAACTTGGTCCACGGATCGGTGGATGGAGATAGCTGGCTAGGTCAGGGAACGTATGGAAATAACGCTTGGCGTCAGTTCGGGGAATGGTGGAAACTGTCTTCAGTCCCTGGAATGGTATAAACTAGCTTCAGTCCATGGAATGGTAAAACTATGGTGCTAGAACTTTGGATACCAAACCATGATGATGGCAAGATGGCTTCAGTCCATAGAACGGTGGAAATGGCACTTGGAAGGCTTGCTAGATGGATCAGGGAATACTGGAGCATTGACGCTAACTTAACCATAGAGTGCTGGATCCATGTAGAGTTGGCTTGACCATGGATTACTGGAGCTATGGAGTATTATCTTGACCATGGAGTGATGGAGTTATGGAGAGTTGGCTTGACCACGGAGTGCTAGTTCCATAGAGAGTTGGCTTGACCACAGAGTGCTGGTGCCATGGTGAGTTGTAGGTTGAGAGACTAGTGTTCCTCGTACTGGAGCACTACTGGTTCGGTCACATAGTGGAGATATTGGCATACTACTTGTTCGGCTATGAAGCATTAGTGTGGTGCGCCTAGTCATCTATTCCCGTTCATAGAGCAATAAGGAATCCTTATTATATTCAAACTTTAGAAACTGTGTTTGTATGAAAAGGGGTATCAACCCTCTTTTGTTTTTGTTAGCAGTGGTATAGAGAGTATTAATAGCAACAAAGCAATCTCAAATAGTTATAATCAACAACAAGGTAAGCCAAGAGAACTCAAGGTAGGTGCTCTCGCATGTATCCACCCAATAGTATTATCGATCTTCTCCAAAATGTGTAATAAGTTTCTGACTCCATAAGAATGAGTATCTAACCTCTCCAGTGGATTTCAAAATTTACCGAACTCCATTGCGCTATTGGGATGGATGAATGAAATAAGGTCAGTGCTAATCTTGGAGATTGTGGTTGCTTTTTTGGTTCATCCTTGACTTTAGGTTATTTGGTACCTAGACTTTCTGATTGCGATGATGATATGATGTGGATGATTGTATGGTCGAAATCCTCCAGATCCATTGGGTAAAATAGATGAGTTTAGAGGCGTTTCATTGTTCATGTATTGCTATCTAGTATTTAAGTACTTTATTCCAAGCGACATCCTTTGAACCATCTTCTGAATCTTGGACTATTGCATGAGATGTGATGCGGTGAGAAGTCCCCAGTTATACTTCTATTAGATCCGATGGCATGGCCGGAAATGTGAATGTATATCTATAACTTGCTTTTGGAGTCTCTGATGGTTGTCAGGATGGACTGCAATGAGCGGTCCCCATTCCGATTTCTCTTTAGTTTATGAAGTTATTTTTTTCGATCAGTATTGGGATCCGTCGTGGCCTCATAAAGTGTTGCATGTTCCTTCTATACAGAGAGGTGATGATATTCTTACGCTTCACCCTTGAAGAGTAGATGACCTTGTCGTGGTTATGACCTTTTGGTTGACCGTGTCTTTTAAGCTTTGACAGTTAAGGGATTCCGTGTAGATCCTCAGTCCCCAAGTGTGGTTTACATGTTTCTATCTTGAATGGTCAGTAAGTTGACCATGATAAATATATTTCCATCTTGCATATGTACTGGTGACTTTGTAGTAATTATTGCTATGGTGAAGCTCTGGCATGGATGGATGTGATCATGATCCTTGACATGGGAGTGTGGGGGCTACGACACGATACTTGGTAGGAAGGAGTGGTTGCTACGGCATGATCCTTGGCAGGAAGGAGTGGCGGCTACGGCAAAATCCGTGGAAAGGAGGAGTGGAGGCTACAGGGGAGAATGTTGCGACTTCGGGAGCGAATGTTGAAGCGGAGCGGCTTCTGGAGAGAAACGTTAAAGAGGCTCCTTCTGAGTTGAGGCTATGTCCATATGAGTTTTGGCAAGAACTTCCTGTCTCTCCATTAAATTGATAATGGTAATGGGAAGGTTGGTTTCTTCTAGATCCTCCAATCTCTCGTCCTGGTGAAGAAATGGTAGCAGCTCCGGTGATGATTGGAGGCGGTCATGCTCGAATAAGTATTAGGAGTGGCGGCGGCTCTAGCTTTGGTAATAAAAGGCGTCATGTCAGAGGGGATACTTTCGGTGTCGCTGGTGTTGGTGGTAGAGGATGTAACGCCATAGTGTTGGTCGTTCCCTTTTTGATCTCGTCTGATACATCCACATACTCTATTCTCTTAGGGGTCTCTCCACAAAATTTAATTTTCAGGTTGAAAATCCAAGTTTATCGTGTGACGCAATTCTTGTCACGAGAAGTTCCCAGTTATCCTTTATTGTCTGTGTAACATCTTTATGCCGATCTGCGAAAAGACGGAGGACCTCCAGTCCCCAGGCGCAATACCCCTGAATCTATATTTTCTTGGACGATGCGTTTTAGAGCATTGCATTTACTGGTAGGATGATTGACAAACCTGTGGCAATGGAAATACTTGGGATTTTCCATTTGTTCTTCAGTTGGTAGGCGCCTAACAGGAGATAGTTTAATGGCATCGTCTTGAATCCATACTTCTAGGAGTTCGATTACTTTCTCGATTGGGAACGGGAAGTTTGGAGTGGCATATCTAGTTTCTTGTTGTTGCACAGGAACCTTAGCCGCCCTTCTGGGGCGAAGCCATCTGATGCGCTGGTGCCACACGTTTGGGTTACTGTTCCTCTGCTGGAGTTTTTCTCTTTATTCCTTCATTAGCGATTGACTAAGGATATATATTTTCTTAGAAAGATGTTTTCTTTCCTGAACATCTTTACGAGATTCTTCATTATGGAATGGTTCGGATCGACTTAGTAAAGCAGCAGCAAATCTCTTAGTATCTTCTGATGCAATATGGAAATTGATATTTTCCAAGAAGGATGCACATAATGAAATCACCTTTTCATTGTGAGGACTCTGATGAGAACGTGATAAATCCCACGAGTCTTCTTTCTGATCTTGAGGAAACATCCTTTGATCTTCATGAGCAAACAAGTTAGATTGGTGGATACCTTTCCATTCAGCGTGACCATAGGCTTCATCCTCCTCACTAGGAGTAGGAATATGAATCTTGGAAAAATGACTACAATCATCAGCATTGATCCAAAATGAATGGTTGATAGCGTTTCCTATAGAATGAATACATGTTGGTTCCTTTGACAATTGATCATTGAGCGCTTTCAAAATCATAAATACTCCGTCCCGTGTATTCACAATAGTAGCTTGACTCTCGACAATATCATTCAGGATTTTCGTCAAATCATGAATAGTTGTTAAATATCTAGACTTCATAGCCTCGGCAATGGTTTTGAATGAAAGAAAGAATTCATGGATAACATGTGGAGTATTTTCGGTGCTATGAGAAGTAAAATTGGGATTGAGGGTTTTTGAAGCATTCCTAAGATCAAACATCTTGACAAATTTAGGAAATTGAAAATGGGTTTGAATTTGGCCTAAGACCAATTGGGATGAAAATAAAATTGAGAATTGAATTTGCAACCAAGAGATATAATCTCCCACTGTGGTCGCCAATTATTTGTGGGTGAAAACTGTTTCTGCTGGTTTTGGTAAATTTGGTTGTCTGGATGAGAAACAAATCTAGACCCTAAACAATGCACGGCAGGGAGTACTTTTGATTCTAGAGATCAATCTGTACAATCCTGGCCTAAACCAATAAATGGTCATTCCAGGCTTTCTCCAGTCACAAAGTGAAGGATAAGGGTTGGTCTTAGGGAGGGAAGCGAAGAAAGTGTTGAGACCAGAATGGTTAATTCTGAAGATGTGGTTGTTTTATGACTTGTATCAAAAACTAGAACTGGCTTGTAGAATGAAAAACTATCAGTTCTTTGGTGATTTCTAGATATTATGTTGTTGTTGACCAAAACTTGTTCTTTGGTGGAAATTGGTGAAACCTATTTATACAAGTCATAATAAAACGTACCCTGGTCTCGTAGGAAGTGGGAACGATTGAGTGATGGAAGACTGGAGTAACGTATAACCGTCGGAAAATATTCTTCCATAATGAAGGAAGTGGATCCGTTTACACCCGTTATTTCGTACCACCACTAAATGTTCAATTTCATGACACTTTCTTATAACAGGGGTATTGCACGCCGTACTCTGTAAACCGCCAGACCAATACCCTGATGAAGATCCCCCAGTTTTGTGACATGTTTGATGTCTCGAGTGTTTTCATGTAAAACATGTAACAATTTGCTACGTGTGGAAAGTCAAGGTCAAGAGACTTGCCGCATGAAAAATAGCATGTGGTGCTATTAAGCTTATCGCGGATGGTCGCCTAAAACTTGCCACAAACCTATCAGTTTGTTGGAAAACTTAGATGGCTGATATTGCATCTCATGAGGAAGGGTAGCCATTGATTATGGACATATCCTGTTGGCGCCTGATAATGGCATAGTGGCACTTTTAGTGCATGTTAGTGGCACTGCGGCATGGATGTTATAGTTCGTGCATGCCAATGGCACGGTGGAATGGTTGGCATAGTTCGTGCATACTAGTGACATGATAGTGCGAGTGGCACCTGGCGTAGCCATGGCCGCTGGATTTTAGCACATTAATGTTAAAATCAAATGTGATGTGACAACATCAATTCTGGTAGCCATATTGATCCAAATGCTCTGTGGAACATTATTTTCCGTGTTTGGTGTAACAACTTTGCCTAAATTAGGGTTTGGCATGCCGAAACCATAATTAGCGCATAAGGAATGTGTCATGTGGCCGTGTATGGCTAAGATGATTGGACCAAATTAAATATAAACCATTTAAGTTGGCTAGCCAAGTTGGATGGCTGAGATGACTCACATAAATTTGTGTTAGTTCATGAAATTTCGTAATCAGAACAATTCAGATGTGGGACCCTTATTAAAATCATTGTAGAATTCTCGTACGAACTCGGATTTTGATGGTCTTCCCCTCTATTCTTATCAGAAAAGAATTTCCTATCTCCCCTCTCAGGAACATTTAGGTTTTGATCTCGTTTAGGAGGGGAAAACAGCCCGACAATAAAACTCATGAATAATTCAGAAGGGATTCTGTCAGCTTTTAGCCATGACCTAGCTTGCCTTTTATGCTGTGTCTTTTAACTCGTTACTCCGATTAATTTGAATTTTTAGTATGTTATGATAGACATCCATACGAAAGTTTTGGCAAGAGATCATACAAAAATTATTTACCAAATGTTCCAAGTTATTTGTACAATCTTTGGGAAACCAATTTGGTATGGTGACCACTTGAAGAAATTCCACCTCTTTTAATATTATGGCAGGTTTAAAGAAACCTGATTGTTCAAAAAATAGGGGGCTGGACAAGCACAAGTGTGGCCACACTTCTGGTGCATGTGGTAGGTTTAATTTGGCCTAACTGATCGATGGAGAATAGGGCCGCCAAATATGGGCCCAACCACAACTCATTGGAAGTGTGGCACGTTTAAAGCGACCTGATTGGTCGACAAAGGAATAAGGGACGGTTGGGTAGCATGGGGCATGTCCAAGTGGCGTCGGATATCCTATGGCATGGACACACTTCCCCCATTGTTACCCCTACTCTGTGGCTCTGTTTATTCTTTTCTTTCTGACTGAGTATTTTGTGCAAGGGCCTTAAACTTGGTACTTAGAGGTCTGTGCTACTATGTTGTGAGTGAACACAAATCCGTCATGACATACCAATATTAAGGGTTCTACCGGGGAGCATAAACACAAGAAAAGTACTCAGCATGATCTGGAATTTGTGAGTAATGCAACTAGGATCTTATACACTCATTAGGCTCTATACTAGTGGACAATTCATCTAGGAGCTTGAGTTTGAATATAATATGAAGAGAGACATATGAACTCATCATATTTGGATATATTCTCCAAATTCCTTGCGAAATATAGATATATCAATGTACTACATATGATGTCGGGTTAGGTAGATAGACTTTTAAAAATTTAGTCCTGAACTAAAAACCACTATCAAAAATACCCACAAAGATTCCTTTCACTATACGGATTTCAATCTTATTTTCACTAATATGATACCACACAGGACAACCAAAGATATATATGAATTGAATCATAGCCATAAGCTGGTTTACCAAACCAGTTTTCCATATGAGTTTTACCTTCTAATGAAGCTTATGGGAACCTATTAATGATGAAATCCTAGAACTTCACTTATATTTCCCTCCAAACGATGAATTCTTGGAAGGACCCTAAACATCTGAGTGAACATAGTCAAGAAATCCACTTATATTTTGGATTGTTGTGCCAAAGCTTGTTATTGTTTTCTTTCCCTTTACGTAATGTTCACAAAATGCTAACTTTCATGCAATATCACATTTCAACAAGTCTTGTTGAATCAAATTATTTAACGACTTCTCGCCAAGATGTGCAAGTCTCATATGCCAAAACTTTGTTTTCTCAGTAGCTGCGCTTTCGATATGTTCAAAAATCTACACATCCCTCATAGTTATACTTTTATTAAAGTAGTAGAATTTATGATGATGTGTACCCTTCTTGATTACCATAGATCCAAAGATTACCTTTAGAACACTATTTCCATCGACTAACTTGTAGCTCTTAGATTCTAAAGTTCCAAGTGAAATCAGATTCTTCATTATGGAATGTACAATTAATTCTTACCTCCTTTAGCTGTCTAACCATACCATTGTGCATCTTGATACGAATACTAATAATCCCAATCATCCTGCATGTATGATTGTTTCCCATACGTAATTATCGATCAAGATCAAAGATTTAGAATAAGTCCCAATATGGAAATATATGATACGTTGCTCTAGTATCTAATACCCATGTACCATATGTAATATCACAAGTTGATGGTGTCACAGTAAACGAGAAATCAGAAGCATCATATGATTCTTATTACCTTTTGCAATGTTCACCTCGATATTAATGTTATCTCCTTATTTCTTGCCTTATATTAGAGCATTTCTCGGTCGAACTCGCATACGTTGTTATCTCGAGCATGTTTGTCAATGTTAGTGATCAAAACTATAAAGTCTTGATTTCTAGTCTACTATAGCTAAGGTCTCGGACTAGGATATAAAGTGTAGTTGAGCTGAAAAAATCCATGGAAATCATCATATATGACGAAGGACTACTCAAGGAACCAGTGGATCTTCATCGACTAAAATGTATGTAGAGACTTGAACTTATATATCACTCAAAGGTATATCTACTCTATCTCCTATCTTGAGACAAAAGTCGTATTAAAATATAGACTAAGAATATGCACATGTGACATTTCGAGCTGAGTATATCTCTCTTATCTATTTCTTGAAATGTGTGTTGGTAAAGCTTTCGCTTTATCCAATTTAATCTTTACCTAGTGACGAAAGTCTTGTTATGTTTCAATCATCTTGGAAATCGCTCTGGCGAAAAATAGTTTGTGAATAACAACTATATAATCCCCTCTGAGAATGTTTCAATGATTGAAATGAGAGTTTAGACTGTATAACCATTGGGGGATATAAACATTATTGTGGCAACACATATATGTATAGCACTTGAACCAAAGTTTGCGAACTTTGTTGATCAACTGAAACCGGAATGTGAACTGAAAACTCAGTCCGCGAACTGGCGTAGTTCTCGAACCCGAAAATTTTTGCTAGAGTTGAAGCTCAGTTTCAGTCTGCGAACTTAGTCCGCGATTTGACGGAGATTCTCGAACCCGAGAATTTCTGCTGGAGTTTGTGAACTCCAACCGGTTAACTTGAGTCCGCGAACTCAAGAAGGTTATGTCTGAAAATGGTGTTCGTGAACTTATCTTAAATTATCTAAGGAATGCTTTTGAAAACCGTGGCTTTATAGTTCATGAATTGATTCGAGTGAATCACATCATTTTTTATTCAGTTGCGTCTTGTGTAGTACATGAGATCTCATATAAATTGAACAACTCTCTAACTAGTTCATTTGAGTCATTTGAACTAGTTATGGTGAAGAAGAATATGGTTGATATGAAAGTTATCATTTGGCTAACCATTTGGTTGACTAATATTGAACCAATTAACCATTGCACACATTTGGGTAAGGTTACACAAACCCAAAATCGTCAAGTACATGTGTGTATGGAAAGCTAAGTTTCGATCTAACAGTTGAGGAATATTAGCTTGTATCTAATTAGGTTTTCATCTAACGGTGAATATTGAATTCTTTGTTATCAAGATAACATTGATTGCAAACCCTGATTTGAAAGACTATATAAGGGAGACTTCTAGAAATTGGTTAACCTAATCCCAACACATTCTGTGTAATACTAGTTTGCTAAGATAGAGTCGATTCTCCTTTAACCTTTGGTTTTCTTCTTCTAAAACCAGGTTAACGACATAAATACTTCATTGGGATTGTGAAGCCAGACCTCGTTAACAAGATTGGAATAGTCTAGAGTCTGTAGCGGCTTAATACATTATGTTTAATCTAGACTAGGTCCCGGGGTTTTTATGCATTTGCAGTTTCCTCGTTAACAAAATTCTAGTGTTTATGTTATTTCCATTCCGCATTAAATTTTGTTATATAATTGAAATAATACAGGTTGTGCGTTGTTCAATCAATTAGAATATCCAACCATTATTGGTTGTTGATTTAAATTGATTGACACTTGGATATTGGTCTTTGGTACCATCCAATCTATCTCTATTTTATTAGACTCACAAATCATACTTGCTTGAGTAAGTCAAATTGAGAGACTGAGATAATAACTCCTTGAGATATTTTCTATTGATTGAGTCTAGTTGATTCTATAAAAAACAACTCGGAGTTATTCATACAGATTGCTAATCGAAATATTGGGTGAGGTTGTTAGACCCCCGCTTTATCAATTGGTATCATAGCAGGCAAACACGTTCAAGACCTTACAAGTCTGTGTTTTTAGCGATGTGTATCTATGGACAAAGGTGCTATCTCAAGAAATGTACCACCAGTCTTCGATGACTCTAATTACTTATGGTGGAAAATTTGTATGCGCGCTTTTCTTCAAGCATGTGATTTTCAATCATGGGTATATGTAGTTAATGGCTATGATCCTCCCATTGATGCAGTTGGAGATGTAAATGTTCCAAAGAATATTGCTGAATACACTCCTGCAGAGATTCTTGATGCAAAGAAAAACTCTGACGGTTTGAATGCGATCATACATGCCATTACCCCAAATCTTCAGCATCATGTGTCTAATTGCACTAAGTCTTAAGAAGCTTGGGATATCTTAGCAACCGTATTCGAAGGTAACACCAGTGAAAAGGATGCAAGGATTTAAAACCTAAACTCCGATTGGGAAAACCTTTGTATGGCAGATGAAGAAATATTTGATGAGTTTAATCACAAAGTGTCTGAAATTGTGAATGCATCTTTTGCATTAGGTAAGACTATTCCTGAAAAGGACATTATGATGAAAATTATTAGATCACCGCCATCTAAATACGATGCTAAGAAGCATGCCATCGTTGAGGGAAATAATCTAGATACTCTCTCCAGAAATACGTTGGTTGGAAAGCTTAAGATCTTTGATCATGAACTTTCATCCAAATCTAAGGATGTTGTGTTCAAAGCACAAAAGGACACTAAACTACTTGATAAAAGTAAAAAAGTGTATATATCTGAAGATGATCACTCTGAGACAGATTCATCAGATGAAGATCTTGACAAGTCAGTTTCGATGATCACAAGACAGTTTAGGGATCTCTTGTTGAAGATAAGTAAACGGTTCTCCAGAGATAAGTCGAAGGCATTAGTTAAACCTCATAATCGTGTTCCTCCTAAAAAAAGGATATTGATGAAATTTATGATGAGGATATGCCTCAGTGCTTTGAGTGTAAAGGATTTGGTCATTTTTCAAACGAGTGTCCAAACCGTAGAAAATACATCGGGAACAAAGGTCTTGCAACAACTCTTGATGAAATATCTGACATCTATGACTCTAATGAAGATGGGAAATCAAGTGTTGCACTTTTTGGTGAAAATATTGATTTTGATAATTGTATCCAGACACATATCAATTTTGATATTCTTTCAGAAGATAATCCAACCATTCTGGAAGAAAACGTTAACCCTTTTCTTGGAAACACTATTTATAATGTTTCAGGATCCACTATGTGCCTAGCTGCTCGCACATCTCAGAAACATGATTATTATCCAAGTATGACGTGCTCATATTTTCCATTAAAAGGTCATGAACTCTCAATGTGTTACAAGTTCAAACACAAACAAAGACACGTCAACAAACTTCAACGAAGAGCAAATCATTTAGAAAGAAAGCTCAAACTTGCTCAGAAAACTGCAGAGGTATGTAAGATTTTATCTTCGTCTAAGAAGTTAAGTTTCCAAGGAAAAACCAAGACCATTTGAGAAAAAAGTATGGTCAAACTTTTTTGATGGCCATAAGTCTGTGGATTTTCCACATGAGTAAATTGGCGGACAAATTGTAGTTCACCACAACGCAACTTGATTGTGTTGTTCTAAAAATCTTGTCTCATGTTCCTGATCAAAAGAGACAATGATTTTGTACCTCTCAGGCTTTAGGAAAAGTTTTTGTTTTATTTTCTTAGACTTGTTGTTTTTCATTTTGTCTATCAAACAAAAGAAAAAGGGTACTATCGATAATTCTACTCTTTATATGGATAAGAGTTGATCGTCCACGAACCTGTTTTAGGTTTCGAACCCTACATTGTTTTTTCTTCTCTAAAACTTCTTTTTATATCTAGACTACTTGTTGATCCAATTATGAATTCCTCTCACAAACCCATACGTTCCTGGACGCTCCAAGAATGATGTCTTCCGATGAAAAAGAAGGTAATGCGATTGTTAAGCCATTATCCATGAAGGAAAAAGAAAAATCTCCATTACCTCCAATCTTGAAAAGAAAAGGAAGGAATATGAGGAAGCCAAGAGCTTTTCCTTCAAATTCTCAGAAGTTTTCTGATGTTCTTGAAGTGTTGAAGGAGCTGTGAAAGGAGATTCAACAAATAAAGGCTTTTGTGTTTAAGACTCACGAGATTCAGAAGGCCTTGGTTCGACAACATCAACCAAGAAGGTTCATCGATATAAACTCTTTCCTCAATGAACCTTATGTTCCCATGGATTTTGACGACAAGGAGTTCGGGGAAGATAATGAATTCTTCAAAGGTCTAAATGCCTAGTAAATCTTCTAAGTAAAAACTTTGATTGTCTTGCGATACATTAAATGAGTCTTTCTTTAGTTTTCGATCTCTCTTAACTCTACTTTGACTTATATCTTATAGGATGGATCGCACCAAACACAAATTGTTAGATCTTTTCGTGTTTTCCCGCTCTGATTCCAATTTAAAAGGCGAGGGTACCCCAAATATACCTCAATCAGTAACTTTTCCTTCATATAAGTCCTTTCCTCGAAAATGATTGTCTATAGACTGAGTCGAGACAATACAACAAATCGGTTCACACTTTTTGTGATCGTCTATGGATACTAGATTGAGACAATACGACAATAAAGTGTGTTTACTTGATACAAAGGTTCGGACTTAACCAAATTCAATAGGATTCACGTATCAAGTAAATAGGAATTAATATTTGTGTAATTTACTTTAATTATAATAAAACAATTATAATGCGGAAATATAAAGTAAATGACACAGCAAGATTTTATTAACGAGGAAACCACAAATGCAGAAAAACCCCAGGACCTAGTACAGAATTGAATACTCTTAGAATTAAGCCGCTATACAAAATAAGATAACTTCGTATATTTGAGACCAAGCAACTAAGCCTATAGTTCACCTAGTTCCCTCGGTATTCCCATGCCTCCAACCTATAAACAAGTCACGTACTTGGACCAATTCCTTTGGTTCATATTCTAAACAGTAAAGGAAAAACAAATCTGTTTGGTATCAACTCTCTTCAACTAAGTGATATGAGTTTCGCAAAGGTTCCCTTGTTTATATTAACATAAACTCCTTTGCCAGGTTCCAATATCTATCTTACGTTAAATTACCCAAAGGCAATCACTAAGATTAAGACAACAACACTCTTCAACCAAGTGATATGTGTTGATGCCGATCTTCCTCAATTAATCAATCTAATCTACCACAAGGATAAACCGATTATTAATTGGATCCTCTTTTTCCCAAACAAGCATTGTGCACACCAAATATTATAAAAACACCAAGTAAGAAATATTCTTTGTCTTCAAGTCTTCTTATATATTCAATAAGCACCTGAACACAATCACTTGAATCTCTTGTGATCAATCACATACAGAACGGAGTTTGTTAAAAATGAATTATCAGAAGATCATCTTTAGATCTAACAACAGTCTAAAGATCCATGTCGAAACCTTGAATTAGTTTGAGTGAATCTTATATCAGAATAAAAGATTCTCAAGTATAAACAAACTAGGTGCAATCAAGATTCAACCTTCGTTAGTCAATCAAACCAATAAAAAACTAAATATAAACCGCAATATCTAATTTCCCACCAACGGGACGCGCTAGAGCTTCTCAATCCAAAAGAATACTTTAAAATGAGTGGCCGTAAGAGATTTCACCTAATTAGATTACTATCCTCTCTGATAGGTGCCTCACCAGTAACAAAAGACAAAAGAGGAAGTCTATGTTACGCAGGATTAGTTTGATAAAAATGCAAACTCAAAGTATTTATAGACAAGGAAGTTTGGACACCAAGGAATTTCCAAAACCGAAAATATTCTCAATATATTTTCATTACTCCACCATATTTGGTTTTCATAATTCATGTGAATGCACTGTCCAAAAATAGTGATCGAAATCTCCTTGGAAAATCTTTAATTAGCAAATGCACATTACTAATTCTTATTTTCCATATATAATTAAAAACCCTTAATTAAAATGATTCTTAACTTATTTAAATTCGATTTTGGGATTTACTTCCTTCTTAGCCTTTAAGGAATATCTTTGAACAAAATAGAATAAGCATTAATGCATGTGTTCAAAGAGTGTCGACATCTTTCTCTTGCAAGTATTTACATGCTTGCTCACTTGAAACAGATTTACCACACTTCCAAACAAGTTTAGAATTGGTTCATCTGACTTTTAAGAACTATGTGATTGATCAAGTTCCACTCAATCACAAATTATGGTTTCCATGTGAGTATTGTACATAGTTACACTAGCTTACCAAAGAAATGGTTGACTAGGTACTAGGATTGGTTACCCACATATATATGGTATCTAACTTGTATGCACTGCACATGTCCATAGGATCGGTTCCCCCTTCCCAAAAAAACTACGCACATGTTCATAGGATCGGTTCCCCCTTTCCAAAACTTTGTTGCACATGTTCATAGGATCGGTTCCCTTTTCTTTCATAAACCTTGATGCACCTCATACAAGGATCGCTTCCCAATTGTGATGCACTGCACCTCTTACTAGGATCAGTTCCCCTCTTCCCAATAATAAGTTCAGACATACATAACCCGATCATACCTCAGGTGATTACTTAAGATTGGTTTTACTAATAAAAGTCATACCAATACAAAAGTCATGCCTTATGTGAATAGTTTTACCAAGAACACAAACAAGTTGTGAACGATTATACACATCACACATTGGTCTTTCATAAGATATGCAATGAAAAACAACCCCAATAATGCCTGGCAATTTCCTTTTAGGTTCACAAAACGTATCATGAACTTACTTCCTTAGAACACATGTAAACATTGTTCCCTAGGATGAAATCCTCACCTCATACCCATACATAATCACAATATCATTCATATGATTATGTTGATGTCTTATATACAAAGTTTAATGGTTAAGCAAGAAACTCCATATTGTATTCCTTATTACTATGTCTATCTAGAGTGTTCATGCTTCGCATTTTTATGTTTTCAATATGCACGACTTGAAAGATACAATAGGGAATGAAACAATTCAAGTCAAATATCACTAACCTCAAGTGGAAGGATTATATGTTGTTGTAGCTCCGTCTTCTTATTCACTTCTTCAAGTCTTCACAATACTTGTTATGTCTCATCCTAATACTTTCAAGCAAACCTATATGAAGTTGACTCTAGTACATATAAATCAAGCGACTCTTAAATGAGTTTTGGTTCACTAAAATATGACAACCAAACTTGACATACCAACGCTTGGTGGGTTCAACCGAGAGCAATGTTCTAACAATCTCCCCCTTTGTCAATTTTAGTGAAAAAACTCTTACAATCATATTGGATAAACAAATTACAAGAATGCATTACACATACGCTTGATTCTGAATCCACAACACATAACCTGCATTCATTCAATCCTCAAAAATGCAGCAGCTGCACTATATTAACAAAGCTTATACTCCCCCTAAAGGTGATCTAGGTAGATATTCAATCCGCGCATCTTTGTTATCCCATTCATATGATATGTTACTCCCCCTTAGTCTGTGCTTTTCCTTATTCGTTAGATAAAAATTCAAGCACCATCGTCCTCTTCCCTAGTGACACCAATCAACCATAGATTTAATCCATAATCACTTGTTTACTCCATATATTTCTCCCCCTTTCGTCATAAAAATGACAAAGAAAAGAACAAATAATTGACAACACGAAAAGGATCTTACAAATCTCAAGAATAAACTTGCAAACTGTTGATCAGTCAAGCATGAGGGTTTTACACACCATTTTTGATAACCAATATGAAAAATGAAACTACAAGTAATTACGTTTTAATATGTTATCATGGAAATAATTTCCCGAAGCAATTTTCCCAACTAGTTTAGCAAACCAAAAATCATCTAAGCAACTTAGTCCCTTTGCTAAACCGATTTTATAAATAGAACCATTTTATTCGATAAGACCAAAACAAAGATAAACTTTATTTTTCTCATCAGGTTCAAATTATCCATATAACTTAGACCTTTAAATTTCAAAAAGGCCAAATATTAGGTTAGTTAACTAGCATTTCCTTGTTTAGGCTTTAGGCTAGACTTGAATAACCGAAACCTCCACTTTGATAAGAGTAACTAAGATCAGAATTAACTTAGCTTAGCTTATCTGGAATCGAATTGGACTAAACAACTTGTCCCATTAATATATTCATTCGTTAAGCCATAAATAATTCATACAAACCAATAAATCAACTTGCATAATTATTCACATCAACCGGATACAATAGAAATAACATATAAACCATAGTATTGCACCAAAATTTTGTAAGGTTAAACAATTCATACTACACAATAAAGCAAAGTAAAAATTGTTTTACTTAATTGGAAGCAATTGAGTCAACATAATATTAAATCACCGCAATTGCACCAAACTTCTGTAAGTTTAAACTATTTATATCACACAAACAAAGCAAGATAACAAAAGTTTTACTTAACCAGAAACAATTGAATAACACACACATCCATACAATCATAATGGAATAAACACATCAATTGTACCAACAATTTCTTTTAAGCAAAAGTAATATATACATCAAATAAAAATAGGATTTTCCAAAAACAGGAAAACAATTAACTAACAAGATTGTTACCTCAATTTCGCATCCAACTTCTCCAAATATGATTCCATCGCTTTCTTCTTCCGGGAGAATTGATATCGAAATACCATCATGTTATCATTCTCATGCCAAAAACAAAATAATAACAACAACCAACCTTTACCAGAGAAATGTTGAAAATCAGTTTTAACAATTCCAAGCAAAAGTTGAAAACCGTCGAAACACATATGCTTTTATGCTAAAACAAAACCAATTCAACATATTGTGACTTTTTCACATATTGTTTCTACAGGAACCCTTCATGATCCTTTGATAAATCCTACCAACATGGGCTAGAAATTAATCCCACTAAATCAAAAATTCACCCAAACCATAAGGGTTCACAACATCATATGAGATCGAATATTAGGGTCATCAAAACCGTAATCAAACATCCCATAAAAATTTTGCAATACACTATAAATATTCAACATAAAATCAAGTATTTCAATTACCTAAATCTTGTAGATAATTAAATTTTGAAATCAACGCAAAAAGAATGAGGTAATTCCGAGTTCGGACGAAGAAGTTATGGGCAAAACAGTTTTACACTTCTTCGTATGAGGACCTCTCCATAGGATCGGTTCCCCCAATTGCACCTCTCCATAGGATCGGTTCCCCCCAAGTGTTACTTGTGACGAATCACAACACTAAACTGTTTTTTGACATAACTTTTGCATACGATGTCTGAATTCAGTGATTTTTGGCTCGTTTTGACCACAAAAGCAAGAGATACACATATATGATCAGTAGATATCAACATCTCAAAACCTAAATATAGATAGAGAAAGTATGAGTATAGAAGAAAAGAAATCTCCTAAAGATGTTAATTAGTTATATAATAATCGAGAGATCATGTGCTCAGTTTCATGTGCTTCTTCACTTTTCAAAATGGAGCACCACGGTGAGCATGCACATTCTAACACAACTAGGTTGTGTTAAGTTCAGTCTTGTCTTGTTCGTCATGAGTGACTAAGACAAAATCATTCTTTACCTCTTGCTTGGTTTTTTTTCTCTTGTTTCATCTCTTATTTTTCTTCTTTGACTTGTGATGAAGAGTGTCATTATCACAACCTTTACTAGTACAATAGATTTCAGACAAAATGTGTTTCTTTAGTATTTCAAGAAGACTCTTGTAATTATTGTCACCAATAATTAACAGCTGAGAGTCATTCTTGTGACTAAATTTTGGTCCCTTCTTGACTAAATATGACTTAATTAGGAACCCATTTAGAGTTGGGTTTCGCCGGAGCAGCTTTCTCCTTCATACAACTAGGATCAATGTCCTTTTGAATATTTTGCGAAACACCCTTTCTCCAATTTGGAATATCATATCTTGTTTTGGCATTTAAAAAGTCATCTCTGTTTGTATAATTGGGTCTTTTATGAAATAACCCTGACGAGTGATATGCAAAATTTGAACTATCATTATAATAATTCTTTTTCCTAAACTTAGGAGACTACTGATCTGAGTTCTTATGAGGAGAAAACTTAGCCAATTAGTTTGATACAATAGAAAATGCATCTTGAATATTACGAACTTTGCATCCCCATTTCAAGTGTCCTATATTACCACAATAATAACAATGCTTAGTATAAATATACGAAGTATGAGTTTTAGTGTTACCTTTTTGTGGATCATCTTGCGTTGGAGCATGATGAGTTTTCTGCTTCTTCTTATCCTTGTTCAATGTTGTTACCTTCTTGACAGACTTCTATTCTTTACAAGAAATATGAGCATATTTGTCATTAGTGGAAGCCTATGATTGAGAAGAATTTGTAGCTTTAACAAATTTTACCTCCTTTCCAATATTTGAAACATCTATTCCCTTATAGCCCAATCCTCGTGTATCACGATGATTTATACTTGCTTCTAACATTGAGGTTAAATTGTTTGATCTAACATTGAACTTTTTAATGTTCAAAATTTCTTATTCCAACGTCTTGATTTTATCAAGAGCACTAGCTATATCATCCTCAAGGTGTTTTTCTCGTGAGAGATATACGCCTTCTTTCTCTTGAAAACTCTTTTGTTAAGAGTTAATCCTTGCATCAGATTCAATAAGTTTTTCTTCAAGACCCTGAATATGTTGAGAAATATCTTCCCTAAACCTCTTGTGATTTTGATTCGTCCTTTCACAACACTACAAGAAAAACAGTTATCTACAACTGTAACTTTACAACTCATATTTTTAAATTTGTGAAAGGTGGCATGTTTTACTACCTTTACCAAATAATAGTTGTCAAAGTGAAAAAACGTCCAACTCTTAGGACAAGGAGGACCAAAGAGTAGTGACGAGAATCAAAACCACAACATTTGTGTGCAAAGAGTAGTGACCACCTTTAGACTTTAAATACTCATAACTTAAAGATAGTGAATCACTATATAACAACATTCATAAGAGTTGTTGAAGTTAAAAAAAAAATATTGGTTCGACAAAAGTTGTTGGAGAGATTCGAACACAAGCCTACTACTCGTTAGTACAAGTCATCAACCATCCTTCCGTATTCACAATGTTAGTATAGTTTTGTGTTTTTTTTGTCATGCATAATCATAACCTCTATAAGAGTTGTAAAAAAAAATTGATTTTGAAAAAGAAAAAAAATGAGGGTGAGGTGAGTCGAACCTGAGCCTCTTCCTTCCAATTCTGGGATTCCAACCATCCTTCCACATTTACATGTCTGATTATATTTTACATCTACTTTTATAAAAAAAATGAAAAAAAATGTTAAGGAAAATAAATAAATGGATGGTTATGATGTGAGATTGAAAAGATAAGAAGAAAAATATAAATAAACCTTCTACAACCCCCCTTAAGAGTCGTTGTAGAGGTATAAACACTTCTGCTAAATTTTTCTCACTTATGATAAATAAACCTTCTGCAACCCCCTTTAAGAGTCGTCGTAGAGGGTTAAACACTTCTGCTAAATTTTTCTCACTTATGCTATATTTTATTCACTTCTGCAAAAAAAATCTCACGTCTGCTAAAAAAAATTCACTTCTGCTAAAAACTATTTTCTCTAACACCCCTCACTAAATTCTAGAAATTAGGTCTTTTGAGATTGGGTAGAAATATCTAAAAGAGGGTTTTTTAAGGTTTCATAGAATATTCCGATGGAATCTTACCTGTAAATGGTTCATCTTTACGAGTTTCTATGATATATACTGATAAATTTGGAGCTAGAACCACTTCGGACACTGAGGGTTCATGGTTCGTATGCCCTTGAACTACATTTAAATCCATGATATGCATACAATGTGCCAGAATAGGGTTTGTTTAAAGTTTTGGGGAATATTTAGAAAGAATCTTACCTATAAATGGATGGATTCATCATTCTAACCAAGT
>JAJJWX010004549.1:1840000-1865000 GCA_023529315.1 Papaver bracteatum
ATTCTCTTTTTGCGCATAGGAAAGGGCGTCTAACCAGATCGATGCCGACAACTAATAATTGTGAAACTGCAGTTTGAGCCTAGCTCGAAGTCGAATCCTTTCATTTTTTTGGAAGCAACAACTGTTGAATCTATGACAAATGGGAAGGGGAATCTCTGATACAAGCTCTGGTCTTTAACCAGATCCAGCCAGAGGAAGGTATGGGCCACAATCTTAATCTATGGTGGATTGCTTTCTGTAATCAGATTTTGACTTTCGGATGGGATATGATAAAGTAGGTTGCAACGAAAGCTATGAACCTCCAAAAAAGAAAAAGACTGAAAGGTGGGACGAGCTGCTGCGCAAAAAGAGAATAGTCAATGGAAGGATAACAAGCGAGAGTTCGTATTTAGAAAGAGAGGTATTGGCTCACTCCTGGCCCAATGAATGTAGGAAAATTTGTTCCATTGGTTGTAAATTTGTCTCTAGATACAAGTAGCGCCTACAACATCAATAGAGTTCATGGAAGTTTTTGGTACTATGTATGGGAATGACTCTAACTATTACGTGCTAATAAAAGGTTAATCCCAGCGCCAGTCCTTTCTGTGAAAACCCTGTCTTAACTCTATGGTGGAAGAGTTGGTCTGTGAAACCTACAGTTCAATGCTCCTGGAATCCACCTTTTCCGCATTCTTGTTTAGTATTAAGTACCCGCCAAGCCTTCCTCCCCCTTTCCAGTTGAATACTGGAAATTCCTCCCGAATCTCGTAAAGCATTTGCACTTGTTCTGACCGACTAGCTTATCTAACTGCCTTTAGCAGCCTCCTAATTCCTCGAAAAGATCTCGGTGATCGCTATTGCTTATTCATTAGTTTCCTAGCCGGCTTAGCTGACTTAGTTCAGAAAGAAATGGCTATAAATCGCATCTCTCTTTACGGTTAGGAGTTGCGGGACTGGAAGAAAGACAACCTATAGATTTAGGGGCACGGAACTTTTCTCCGTATCGTGGGGACAAAGTAGGTTGATAAAAAAAGGAGTATCTAAAGGAGAAGTATGCCTCAGGGCTCTCCCGCGGAGAAGAAGTTTTCTTTTTTACTAAAACTGACTCAAAAAAAAGAGGAAATCTTGATCGTGGATCCAGGCCGCCACTAGTCGATCACACTGCGCATCCATTTGAGAAAGTGTGTATTTGGTGTGCTGGCAAGGTCTTTTAAAGGCCCCTATCTTGAAAGAGGAGTCCTACCAACAGCTTATCTTGAGAGCCCTGCCATAAGATCTTCCTACTTAGGAAGAGCGGAGCAGACTTTGTGGAAAGATCCCTGGTAACAGCTTTTTTTGTAAACCCATCAACTGAAGCCACCGCCTCACCTTGTTGGAAGAACAGCTCTGCTCCTCTTATCTAGGCATAAACCAAGAAGTACTATCTCGCGCGATCAGACCAAGGGCTGGCTAACTATCACATGGAGCCCACTTTATAGGCTTACAGTTCATTTATAGCTGGCGGTCGGTGAAGCCTTTTTGCTAGTTTGGAATGCGCATATCCAGCCGCTGTAGATGCTCGAAGAAGAAGTTCTTGAAAGCACTGATCTGACTAATAATTTTCATTCGAAGAGCACAAACTATGCTTCAATCTTGACCTGGGAACTCGGCTGTATATTCTACAAATGAAGGGGAAGGGGATAGAGTTACCGAAGCCGAGAGCATGGAGCAGCTAGACGTAATAAAGACTGACTGGACAGAGCAAACAAAAGCGGGGTTGCTTCTCGCTAGCTTGAATCACTGGACTAGTTATCGGTCGGCTAGCACACGAAAGAGGGGCTTACAAACTAGCCCTAAGTTCCATAGTCATCTAATATCATTCCGCGCGCAACCGATCAAAGGCTTTCTCGTTTGACTGTTCACGTGATTCCGTTAGTCAGTTCTCGGAGCATCGGTTGCCCCACGCATAAAAGGAGAGATCTAGAAAGGGGGAAGCGCTCGTTCTTCGCCACTGCCTTCTCTTGTTCCGCGCGTACCGTACATTCGTTACAATCGGCCGGTCAATACAGACGGATTTCTTCGCCGCTCTTTGAATTTCTTCTTGCAAGAGACGTCTACCGCTGGTTGACCTTCCACTCCGTCCCGAGGGAAACGAAAACCCAGATTTGCTTTATCAGGTATCAAACGGGAACTGCGAGCAAATAGAACACCTTTCAGTAGTATCAATACCGTTACATGGATCGTAAATGCATGAATGTGATGTACCAAAAAATCTGCGGTTCCTAATGGAAGCGACTTTGCCGCCTACTGCTACTAAACCACCACCACCCCGAGTATATGCTTCAACAGGAATCACACAGGGGTAAATTGATACAATAGAAACCTCTGAGAAAATGCCCGCCCGTAACCCAGCAGATAAAGTACATTACATAGTCCGTTTTAGGGATTGGCGACTTACCCATTCAGTGATTTTGGCACTGGACGTTCAAAAAATGGGTACTCTCAGGTCGGGTGAATTCGATAATAGACGTCTGTTGGCATTCCATCCTTCCTTCCCCTTTCAGGGCAAGAAAATCCAGTACCTCTTGGTCTTTGGCTGCTTCTGTATGAATAGCCTCGAATCCAATCCTTTCAATCTCTCCAGCTGTAACACCTTCAGGTTCTGACTTAAGGTACAAGGAACTACTGAGTGCTATAGCCCCAAATCTCGAACAAGCTGCCAGTACTAATGAAACTCAGCCACAGGAGCAGTTCTCTTCACAAATGAGGAGTTTACTTATTGCTAGTTGTAGGCTTCTTTCTCTCTTTTATCAAGGAGGGGTATATGTGATGCATTACTAATTAGGATAGTGCCCTTTGCTAAATACTTTATAAAGAGATTAGAGCTGTTACCTCCACAGAACGTGGCGTCTTATGTCCAATCACTTGCTGCGGATCCTTTTTGTCTCTCTAGAAAGGGTGCCTGTAATCCACACTCAAACATAAATTTGATTTATAGCTTGTATAGGCTAAAACGCACGCAATCGAACTAAATGAAATCTATACCGTGAAGCCCCTGTTTATGGAGGGAAATGCCTTTGAGATGGAGCAGTCGGGAAATTCGTAAGTTATTTGACTTATAGCTTTATGTGTTAGGGTCCCCTGCAGCTGTAGCTAGTTGCTCCTTTAGGAAGCCGCGGGCATTAGGGTGGTTCGGCAAACTAAGTAGCTCTAAGGTCTCCCATATAATGAGGATAAAGTAAATAGTCTCCTTGAGAGCGTCCAGTACAGGAGTGCAAGACCCAACTTAGTAATCAGCCAAAGGAAAATATCATGCCATATAAGTGTTAGATATTCTATACGTGTTGAGGTAGCTCATGTGTCTAAGAACCAAGGAACGAATCAGCTGATATGATCCCACTTTCTTCAGATCATGCCTAATCAACAAGCACAAAACCTTTTATCTTTGGACTTAGACTACTTGCACTTGCGATAACGAGTCTCGAATCTACTGACCCAGTTCTGCTTGATGAAACGGATTCCCAACTATCAACTGAGCCAATTTCTCCTACTGAGGATCTAGGCACAGTAACATTTGTTGGAACTTCGAGAAGAGTATACCTTGAAACATAGCTTGCTAGATTTGGAACGGTTCTAGACCTAAGAAGCCTCAGAACTGCAGTACTAGGGCCTGGTCTAACTGAACTTTAGGTTGATTATGTTGGAACTACTAGGTTTGGACCAGCTAGTGGAAGTGGAGAAGATGGAGATCCTTGAGGTTAGCAGGCTCTTTGACATAACTTGGTTATACGGGTCTTTTATTCATAGGAAAGAATATGTTTACTGGGTTTAGGCTAGGTGGTATAGTAGGAACTGGTCATAGTGCAGAAGAAAGTCTTTCGTCAGGTGGATCAGATCTATCTAGTCCATTCGGTAGGTCAGTTACGCTAGGTGATAAAGGGAAGAATTTGGAAGGTGGGTCAATAAATTCAGGAGAAACTGGGTCTGGGTTCGGTTAGTCGGTATAAACTGGTGATCGTGAAATGTATGGTGATTCTGGGGAAGTTACTAGACTTAGAATTACTGGGTTTAGCGAAGAAAGTGGTACTTAGGAATTAGCTTCAAGGTTCTAGGTACATCTGACAGTCGAGATACGAGTGATTCAGCTGGACCTAGATAAACTGATAGGAATCGTTCGGATACTAGGTTAGTTGCTTCCTTAATAGCAATAAGTAATCTTTAAACTGCAGGTTAAAATGTGTCTAGTTGGTTTGGATGCTTAATTAGTGAAACTCTAGTGGATGATCGTGAAACTTCGTTAGCTGGGCTAGTAACTAGTTATCGTCTAGAAAAAAAGAGTTTGGGCTAGTTACTTAATATGGATGGTCCTTTCTTAGCCTTGTTAGTGGACCTGGATTACCTGGTAAAGAAAGTACTCCTTCAGATGGGTTAGGTCTGTCATAGCTATCAGATCGGCTACTTGGCCTTTTTAGTTGGGCAAGAATTGGTGAAAGTGGAGAAACTACTATGTTGGGAGGCCTCGAATTTAGCAATTTTAAGCTTGCAGATAATGAGTTCCTTGATTCGTGAGCAAGAGCTGCTGAACTTGTGAAGAAAGTGTAGATCTAGAGAAGACTAGGTTAGCAAGTTTATCAATACGAGGTAGTGATCTTGAAAGGACTGGTAAACCTAGGGTAAAGTGGTCAGAATCCGCTTAGTCAGGTCTACCCGTTAGTTATCGCCAAGTTATACTAAAGAAAATTTGGATCTTATTGGATCATAAAATGCTATATTTCATGGTATCGTAACCAGTTCATCACTTGCTGAGTATGCTTATTTATCTGTTATTGGCGCATCTCGAGTGAGATCAAACAATTAATCAATCGTCGAATCCCTTTCTCTGCTCGAAATATCTCCTTGCCCTCCCCATCCTCCCTTAGTCAGCTAACCAAGAATCACAGTTAGCTGGAAATCCGGATTTCCCTTCTGAGATTGGTTTTCCCTGCCGGAGGGTCTTTGTGGTATAATTTCTCTAACCCATATTTTTCGGTGTCATGCCCTTTCTGCGGCTCTTGAAAGATCAATCTTATCTTAATTGAATGATCATAGTTCAGAAAACTTCGTTAGTAGATTAGCTCCAAGACCAGATTCTGAAGTCAAAAGTGTAGGAACTCATTAAAGTGGGGATTCTTATGGTGAGAGGTTCTCGGGTTCCTCTCCTTTCAGTCGAGTCTCTAAAGAGCCTCTCCCGCTGGTCGAGTGACTTCATCCCTCGAGTTTCATTGGTAATCCATAATTTCCTGGCGAAACATGCCTAGATCATGGAATAGCAAAATTGGCTTCAAGGTTGGGTAGATCAGCAGGGCTTGATGGGTTGACATCAGCTGGTGACCTTGTTCATGCTATTATGTTCTCTTGTGGATTTCCTAGTTCAATAGATGGAACTTTTGTTGGGATTTAGCATACTCTACATACATCCATTCAGGATCACCAGATTTTTTTACAGGGAGTATTGGACCACGCCTACCTTACTTTGGGAGTAAACCAGATGAACAAAGCTATAATCTAAGAAACAAAAACTAGGATTCGACAATACTAACAAAGAGAATGTCTACCCGCCATCTAAGCTTAGGCGCAGCTATCGACCGCCAAGAAAGCACCAATCAGCATCTGCTTTGTAAAACATCACGAAGGGAGCTAGGCCTCTGAACCGATGAATCTGTCTCTTGGTTTGAATTCCCTTATGTGTTTTTCTTGTTTGGCCATATCGATGATTGAAATAGGGAGACCCTTTATGCTAGTAGCATATTTGCGAGTGTGGATATCCAATTAGATGCGCTCTTGTTTAGTTAGTATGTGGGTAAAAAGGATCTATAGGTTAAATGGTATGTAGTGCACCCCTAAATGGAGTATGTGCTTCTACTGTCTGCTTGTTTCAGCTGCGTCAATACGCTCTGGATGGTACTAGATATAGACTCTAAAAGTTAAAGTCAACAATCTGGGAATCCGCATTGGTGTCAATCTATCTCTGTTAGTCGTCTTTTAAGCTTTGGCCTATAACATGGAATTTTTCTCTATCTTAATAGCCTCGCAAGCTGCCCCTAAAGAGAGTAGAGGTGTAGGCGCAGGCTCAAGCGTATGATTTAAGGGCGTCCCTTTTAGAGTTCTTTGTGGTGCATAGTAAAAAGACCATTAGATATATTGACCCACTTTTGTAATTGACTCCCTAATTGAGGCTTATCTAGGATAGAATCCATTTGACACTAAAATGCAACCCGTGAAAGATCAGATACGGTTAGAAACGAAGAAATGAAGGAGGGTCCTGGTAGGAGTAATTTCATATACTGATTAAAAGGGCCTCACTTTTATTATATGTAAGTACAATTTCAAATCCAAGAGTCGATGAAAGTTGCAAGAGAACTTCTAGAGCAAGGAACTTCACTATTTATTTAGATACTTCTTTCTGGGTATCCGCTTTGTTCGAAGAATTTTTGTCTCCATTGTCTTCGTCTGGGCAATGCCTCTAGCTCTTGATCTTTTGTAGGACCAAGTAAAAAAGAGGATAATAAATAATAGATCGGGGGAGAGTGCGCAAAGTAACGAGAGAGTCAAATACAAGCAGACACCAGATAAAGAGTGAGTAAAGTATAAAAAAGTTGCCTTTACGGAGAACTTTTGATCATCGCATTGCTGATCTAGGAGATAGCTCGTCTGAATAGATGAAGGAAGCATACTGGGTGGACAGCTTGTAAGAACTGAAAGCATATTCTCAATCGATCATACAAGAACAAAGCGCTTTCAGAAGGCTTTCTACACTATTGCTCGGCTTGAATCGGTTTGGGTCCACTTCTCTTTCTTCTCTCGTTCCGACAGCACTGACTCTTTAGCTGACTTGCACTGATAAAGGCCTATTTGGAATTAGGCACCCAACTTCAACTAATCTCTGAAATCTTTGACTCTGATGTGAATGTTATTCCGATCTAAGAGGAATTCATTTTTGGAAGTAGCGAGAGCATTTTAAGAGATAGCGTATGTGATCAGCGAGGTCATTCACTAGCTAAATTGGGGGTTTTCCTTTGACTTGGTTGTCGATTGAAATGACATCGTCGCGTTGTATTGGCTCCATAGACTTATGGCTCGATTCGATACCGGAGTTCCATTCTTTATGTTTTATTTGTTTATATAGTTTGAAATCTCTTCGTGGCTGAGCGAGAGAAGCCTTGCATTAAAGAAAACTGGAGGTGGGAGAATCTACTTTTTCGGTATGCTGCTCCGCGAGTAAGGAACACCGTGAGCAGAGCGAGAGAAGTAAGTGGGTTGTGTTCATGTCAGAATTTGCACCTATTTGTATCTATTTAGTGATCAGTACTCTAGTTTCTTTGATCTCACTAGGTCTTCCTTTTCTATTTGCTTCCAATAGTTCGACCTATCCAGAAAAATTGTCGGCCTACGAATGTGGTTCTGATCCTTCCGGTGATGCCAGAAGTCATTTCGATGTACGATTTTATCTGGTTTCTATTTTATTTATTATCCCTGATCTGAAAGTTACCTTTTTCTTTCCTTGGGAAGTCTCTCCCAACAAGATTGATCCCTTTGGATCTTGGTCCATGATGGCCTTTTTATTGATTTTGACGATTGGATCTCTCTATGAATGGAAAAGGGGTGCTTCGGATCGGGAGTAACCACTACACTAGTGAGAGGGCTCAATGGGAAGGACAAAGGAAAGAGCGATGCCTACTCATTCGTCATGGTAGAGAAGAAAAACGGCTAAGGGATCCGACGAAGGAGGATGCTTCTTCTTTTGTTCCTTCCTTGTGGGACAAGAAAGACAGGAAACTTTCTAGATTTCACCAGATGCAAAAAGTATTTGCACTTTTATTTTTCACCTATAATTTGGATCTAGACTACATGCATATACGATAACTAGGTCAGTCTCAATTTCGGGTTCTTCTAGCTTGTGAGGTCCTAACCTAACCACGGTTGAACATAAGCGGATGATAATAAAGAAGAAATTACTACATCAAGTTAGTCAGGAGCTGGTGATTGTGAAAGGGTTGGTGATAGTAGGTCAGAGTAGGAAAAATATTCTTCATCGGCTGAGCTAGTAACTAGGTTTGAATTAATTGGTGGAGAACGTGAAGCTAGATCAGGTGCTTGGTCCCTTTATTCATTAGAAACTGGTTTGGCTAGTTATGATGGCGAAAACTTCGTTAGTTGGTAATATACTTGATTATATTATGCTAGGTCAGGAAGTGCTTTATTCCTTGGTACAATAACATGGTTTAGTCATCTTGAGGAGGAATCTACCTTTGTACATCTTGGAGCAGATCCTACTGGATATGATTAAATACAGGGTCTTCTTGGTCACCTTGTTGGACTTTCTAGGATTGGTATATTAGGTAATCGAGAAAATGGAGATTTTGCTGGACTAGTAACTGGGCAGAGTACTCTCGAGCTTGGTTTAGCTGCTAGATTAGCTTCTTCTGGGTAAAAGCGTACAGAAGCAGGTCAGTCAGTTACACCAGTTTCATCAAGTGCTTCAGGTTAGAAAAGGCAAATCTCAGTTAGTAGATCAGTTCCTAGGCTACGGTCTGGATTAGCAGGTTCCTCAACTGAAGTGGATTCCCATGAAAGGGATGGTGATACTGGACTAAGCTCTGGTTAATCTGGTCGAAGTCATTTTGGATCTAGAAGCTTGGCTGGGCTAGAAAAGGGTTCAACGCTTGATAAGTAAGGTCCAGGAGGTTTCGGTTATCATGAAATGGTTGAGTTTCTTGGTGAAACTGAGTCAATTACTGGACTTGGTCTAGGAACTGGCAAAAGTGGAATCATATCACCAGATTTGTTCATAGCTTCTTGGTCCCCAGAGTTGCTGGTAGTGAAGAAAGTCATGGAAGTATAGGAAATTCTTGCTTCTCTAGCTTAGAATTGGCCCTTCCTCGTTACTCTATTTATACTACATTTTCTGGTGTACTTAGTGGTTCATTTGATGGAAGAAATGCTGGTACTTCACTTCCTAGGCCAAAGGAATCAGTTGATGCAGGTGGAAACGGTCTTGGTTTAACGAGATCTGGACTGGTTGGTTGAGCAGGAGCGAGTCTTAGTACATAAAGTAAAGATTCCGCTAGGCTAGTTACTGATTCTAAAGCTTGCTTTGTTATTCCAGGTAGTGAAAGTGTTCTTGGTTCAATGATAAATGGCTCTATAAACTTAGCTAGGATAGAAAAGGGTTCTACGCTTAAGAAGTATAGACCCGAAGGTTCAAGTGATCGCGAAATGGGTAGTGATAGTGGTTAAGTTGCTGGACTAGATGGGTTAGCAGGTGGAAAAGGTGAGAGGTCTTGGTGAATATAAAAGACTTGGTCTTCTTAATCACCTTGGTTTCTAGGTTAGGATGGATCTACAGGTACATTAGATCCTGATCATTCAGTATGTGTGGGATTCGTTATCACAAGTGGAAGTAGCCTTGAATCAAGAGGTTTTGGATTTAATCTAGGTGATTGAGAAAGAGCTAGTGAACGTGAACTAGTTAGAGACTTTTATTAGTTATTGCTGATGCGTGTCGTATGAATCAAAAATAATTTCACTTCCTCACTCAACTAGATATAAATATAGTATTCGATAAGAAAGAGTTCGTATCCACACAGAGGCGATTGTTGTTATACAATTTTCAGATTCTTAAGTAACCAAAATACCCACGAGTGTGTTTTGTTTTTATCAAAGCAATAAGACTAAATAAAGCAAATTAAATAATTGGAATAATCAATAAGAAGAAGATATTGGTCAAGGGATAATATCATTCACAAACATGTATTTTCAATCTATGATTAGAATTGGTATTTAATCTCTCAATTATCAAAAGTCCTAGGATATCTTGATTGCAAGAGTATCCCGTTTATTTCCTGATTTAATCACAAACAACATTAAAAGATGCTATTGTGAAATCTACTTAAAAAGCAACCTAAAGTGTAAAAGCACAATTAGATTTAACTCCCTAAGAGCAATAAGTTCTATGAAATAAGACTAATCAATGCAAACAAACGTGTAAAAGCACTAATTCTTTTTAACAAAGGTTATGATTCATATGCGATTAAAAAGATGTATCACTACAAGTATTAACCACAAGATGCTACTAGAAATCAGGGATAAACAACTTTTACGTATTGAAATATAGCTATAGAGATGAAAACAAATCCAATTGATTCCGGACTCAACCAAACTAGCATTCAAATCATATGATAATAAAAACAATGAACCATAAACGATAAAATTGAGACAAAACTAAATCATAGAATCAAATAACATGCTTGAAGAAATCAACTTTTATCCCATAACCAATAATAGAATTTAGCTACACATATTAATGGAGTTCATCATCATAATATTCAAAGAAAGAATATGAAACATAAAAGAAAGCAAACCCTAGAAGCAGTTCTCTGCAAAAGCTCCAAGAATAGAATCAAACGTTATATCCAAAAGTTGTAGAAGTCCTCCCTTTTATGTCTCTTCTTAGGTCCAAAATTAGGTATAGTCTTCAAAGTCCATTAGTTAGAAATTCACCCGACCCACGAGAGAGAGAAACCCGTGTAGAAATTATGTCCCAAAAAAGCTCGCCGGAAAACTGAGTTTTTGGCCGGAAATTGGCCGGAATCCGGTGCCAGAAAGTCACCGCCGGCAACCTGAAAATTTTGTCCGTCGGAGGAATATTCCGTCAGTCCACCGTTAGAGATAACTGTTGACTTAACAGTCTTCTATTAGTCAACTTGGTCAAGGGAAGGAGTCAACTCGGGTCAAACTCGCCTGACTGGGCTAAGTTTCCAAGCCAACTCAGTTGCACTAAGTTCCAGCCATAATGGTTGTGTATCTGTGTTGCACCACTGCATCACAAACAGCCATCATGGATGTAGCATCCATTCCACCATAACCTGCTATAGCAGTGCACTCACCACAAATTCACCTTCTGCAGCAACAAGCCTTACTCTCTTGAACCTTGATCAGCCAACATCACTCCAGCATTCTCTTCCAGACCACCCCGCAAGGTTCCTCATCCATTGCTCTAACTGAAGTAACCATGAACTTAGGTTTCACCGTCTCAGGCCATTTACCCTGCAATGCATTTCAGAAACAACCCAACACACCACTTGAACTACACAGTCTCAGTAGATCCCTATTCACTTGTTCTAACTCCATTTCCCACACTCTTGCACAAACTCCATATACTCACTGCACATAACCACCTTAGCCTATAACTCCAGCTCATTCTTTATTGCACCAGAACCCATGGAAGCAAGCACCATTCCTCTGAGATATTGCACCACACCAGTACCCATTGGAATATGTTCTCAGTTGCTTCCACTACCACTGCTCCTGGACTTCTATAACCAGCAACCATCATCTCTTGAAGCTACATATTCCTGCAACTTTATTCTCTCAAACAAACCAGTTATCCCTGTAACTCAGTTCACCTGCAAGCCATCATAACCATCTGTCATGTCCCAAGCCTAGGAGGAGGGCGCCCATATCATCTTGATGACATTATTTAGCATATTCAATAGTGGATAGCCTTTAGGCGGAGTAGGGATGTATTTATCCTTTGTAATGAATGGTTTAGATGTAAGCTTCTGGTGGCATTGTAGTCGTTAGATCTAGGGTAGATTAGTGGTATCTCTAGCCTAGCTTTATAAACATGAGGAGTCTGTAAGAACAGTTTATCTAAGAAATTAATGAAAAGAATAGATCGTTCCAATCGATCAAACCGTGTTCTTCAGAACCGGGAGGCTTGATCCGTGAGGATCTTGACGTTACTACTATCTCTAACCTATTCTTTTTGTGAATCACACCTCAGTTCATAACAATTGGTATCAGCCAGAAAATTCTGTGCGTACTCTACAATGGAGCTGCCGGAAGCTACACCACTGCAGCTGAAAGCTTTGAAGAATGAAGATAAAGCAAGAAAGGAATATGATAAGTTTTGTGGGTTATATCGGTTTCATTATGAAGAGAATAACTCTCAAACTCGAGAGTACTATCTTCAGAAGTTTGCAAAGCTCATAGACAGAGCAAAGAAGAAGTGTATACTGATACTTTTCATTAAGGGTACTACATCGATTCCTCCTGCCGTCGATGAAAAAGAAGATGATTCTCTATAGGAATTGATTCCTTCATTTTTATTCGAAGAAGAAGAGAAGGAAGAGGTTACAAAAATTAGGGTTCAATCAATTTCCTCCCTTGTTGACAAGGAAAACGTTGATTCAACTGTGTCTAAGAGTTTTCAATTCGAAGAAATTGTTGAAGTTTCCGTGAATGATATTGAAAAGAAAAATCAGATTGAATTTGGTGAGTGTTTTAACATTATTCTTAATTCTTCTCGTAACATATTTGATCGTGGCAAAGTGAAATTTCAAGTTGATTCTAAGTTGGGCTTTTCTTTTTTCGGGGGTTCAAAATTTTGGGGTAGATTTTTTAAAGAAATTTTTCAGAAGCTGGTTGATAATAATGGGTACTTATCAGATTGGTTGTTTACTGCTTCAAATGTTGGAATCCTAGCTAATAGTGGGTTTGCTAATCCTGCTAGAAGTCTGATTGTAGCTGTTTATTTCCATCTTTATTTTGCTTCAACTTGTTCTGTATTTGATCCAGGAAAAAGGATTGATAATTCACATTTCATGGATGATTACAAGGGGAGAATTGTTTATGAGATTATTTTACATCCTGGGTATGCCTCAGATTCAATATTCCCTAATTCAACTGTACTGGAATCTATTAGAACTGATAACAATGGTGATTGTAGTAAACTATTTGTTAAAATGATTGAGAGAAATAAATTTTTCTTACTCTTGCTGGCTAGCGTAGTTGGTAAGATGTTTGTTAAAACACCACACAGACATAATAAAACTAGCTGTGCTTCTATAATTCTGTGTGTGGGAATGACTTCATTTAAGAAGACTCATCGAGTATTTGGTATGTGGGGAGAAGGTTTTAATTGTTTGCGAAAGCAGTATGAATTGATGGTCACTACCAATCTTCATCTTGAATCATTTGTAAGTCTCCTGCACCATGTGCTGTTGTCTTATATGGTTTATGATGTACACCTGGTGGTTCGAATTCTATATGGGTGGAGGCTGGTAGATCACTTGAGGTGGAAATTTAAAGTTCCATGGAGTTTCACTAGTTATCTCATCTCCCAACTGCAAGGTGATTTATTTCTGACCTTGAAGATTCTTGGGGCAGTTCTACATCCCTACTGGAGTGATTTGTACACGTCATACCTTTCTCAGTATCTTAATTCTGGTTACAACCAACTGATGGATATGTATGATTTTGATTTCTCTCTGTGCTTACTTCCTTGTTATATTTTTATGTGGAGGCGGGTATACCATACACGAAAAGGTTATAACTGGACTAAAATTTCTATAAGAAAGTTGGGGACTCAGGCCTTATTAATAGTGAATCAACAATTAGCTGTGGTCAGATTGGTGGTGTACTTAAGCTGGAAATTTAAATTGCTTACTTATGAGAATTATGAAATCCTAGCCGTTCGAGAAGAAGAAGAGCAGTTGCACCTCGATTTTGTCAAGTTTGTTATCCAATCCTTTTATTACAATCAACATGATTCTAACTCTTGTGTGTGGATGTGGAGTTTGACCAGTGCTCTTTGTTTCTCTAATTATTTGTGTTATCATTGTTCCGTATTTGACCGTGGGAAGCGGCTTGCTGAGTCAAATTTAAGGAATGATAATGGAAAACTTGATTCTGTGCTGGATTTAAGACTAGCGTACAGTTCAGAATTTCAGTTTTGGTTTCTGATTGTGCTTCTGATAGTTAATTATAGTGGTGATGGTGTTAGGCTATTTTTAGAAATATCATACACATATATTGGAGGTGTAAGTATTTTCGCTTTGCAATGGACAGAAGTGAGGTTATTTAGGAAGGAACATAAAAAATTTGGTCAAGTGACTGGTACGGAAGGAGCAAATATGTTTTTCTGGCAGCTATAGTTTGGGTTGCTCGAGCTTAAGGGGGCCTATATGCCTGTGCATAACTCGTCTTACCAAAAAAATGGGCGTCTTGAATTCAGCTGGTAATTATTTGGGACCCCATGACTTTTCCATTATGCTACAAAGTTACTTTTGGGTTACAGCGACGTGTGTAGTTCCATGTGCATTTCTGGTAGCTAGCGAAGGAGTAGACAAGCTACGCCATTCAATTGTTTCTAGAGGCAAGACTATTGTGGCAAGGGCTGGTGGTGTGCCTGCTTATCAAACTAGGAGCTCCAACGATAATACACATCTTTACCTTTGGGAAATAAGTACAAGGAGGTGTCCACTGTTTGCCTTGAAGGGAGGAACCACAACCATTATTGCGCTGGCAAATGGTCCATTGATGGATAAACTTGGAGTTGGAGTTCTTACAGGAAAAAACGAGGAATTATTTCACCTTGCGGCTAAATGTTTGCTAAAAGCGATTCAAATTAATAAGGTGTTGTTATGGTTTGATTACTCGAAGTGGGGATTTACAAGAAATGGTGCTGCTCAACATATATATTTTCAGTATAATCAATTATTGGGTTGGGAGTATCAAGTGAGAAGCCATTCTTATCCAAAGCCTTATGGACGAAGAATTGGATTACAGGTCATATCCACATTGATTCACAATCCAGTTGTGTTGATGTTCGAGGTTGTTCCCTTGACTTGGGAATGTAGTTTGTCTCTTATAAGGTTGTTAAGTGGAGGAACAGTTAGATGGATTTGTTTGCCTTCCCCATTCAAGCTCAAGAAACACCTCGAGTGGCTAGTAACAACAAATGGAGTTACAGTTGGGTTCTGTGCAGCAGTTGTGATTTGTATTCATATAAGTCACACTTTGCAAACGTCTTGTCGATACTTGCCTTGTTGCAGTCAGTTGTTGGGCTTCTTAGTTCGACACAAATGGCGTTCTAAAGGAGTGTTATTCTTCTAAAGGAAAGTGGAAATGACAAGTACTTCCACAACGGCTGTTGGCGAGGTTTTGGATGGTTATTTTGATCTACAACAGTACACCCATGCCCACTAATCTCATAACCCACATTTACTACTAAGAGCACTACCAGCAGTAAATATGGGCAGGCTAACGTAGGAGGGCGTACATGCTACTACAACAGTATATGCCGATTCCATTGGAGCTAGAGCAGAGACATCCACTCGCACTCATGAGAGTCATTTTTCGGCATTGGGTCAACATCTACGTCAGCCAGCTACAAGGTGAACAAGCTACTATATTTAAAGATGCCACCTTGACGGAATCTCCAAACGGACTTGTGTGTTTTCTCATCATTCATCCTTGAGGACAAGGATGTTCCGAAGGGGATGGTATTTGTCATGTCCCAAGCCTAGGAGGAGGGCGCCCATATCATCTTGATGACACTATTTAGCATATTCAATAGTGGATAGCCTTTAGGCGGAGTAGGGATTTCTTTATCCTTTGTAATGAATGGTTTAGATGTAAGCTTCTGGTGGCATTGTAGTCATTAGATCTAGGGTAGATTAGTGGTATCTCTAGCCTAGCTTTATAAACATGAGGAGTCTGTAAGAACAGTTTATCTAAGAAATTAATGAAAAGAATAGAAGAACAGTGTTCTTTATCTAAGAAATTAATGAAAAGAATAGATTGTTCCAATCGATCGAACCGTGTTCTTCAGAACCGGGAGGCTTGATCCGTGAGGATCTTGACGTTACTACTATCTCTAACATATTCTTGTTGTGAATCACACCTCAGTTCATAACACCATCTCAGTTCAACACCTTCATTTCAGCTGCAATATCATGTATACCCATTAGCACCATAACTCATTTCCCCATAGCAGCAACTGTAACAGCTCCACCTACAACAGACTAACTACAATTGCTTCAGTACAAAGCACACACATCCATTATAATTCATATCCTGCAATTGAACCAAATTCCATAGAAACCTTCTTCTATTCTGCCATATAATCATTCTATCAGTGACATCATTCACAGTGATTGCAGCTCAACCACTTCAATGTCATCACCAAAACCACCTGCCATGACACATCACCAACACTGCAACCATATTTCAGTGTTATCTGAGCTTCTAAGTTCAACAGCACCAACCCTTACCTGTACCTAAATTCATTCACAGGACCCATTCTCTGCAACATCACTACAACTCAACCCATGAAACTCCTCACTGTTCCACCAATTCAACTGCCATTCTCATGGACTATTTCCTTCCACTGACTTCTCCTCTTGAGCTCAAATCAGCATCTCACCACCATTTCACACAAACATCTTCTTTTCAAAGATCAAATACCACCTGCACCAACACAAATCCATTCATCTCTGTAACAGATTCAATTTCCATTTCTTGTCTCATTTCATGAAACTCCACCAACCCATTTTAATCTCTAATGTCAGACACCAGATCAATACAGCATCAGGTTCATCTCAATCTAATCCACCACAACTCAAAGTAATAGCACTCAGATGCAGCTTCTCATCCTTTTAAACAACCTCATACCCATCTCAGATTCTTCTCAAATTCAAATCAGAAAACCAACATCATTCTCACAGACCTTCAACAGAGGCTACCATCTTCAATTCAACAGCAAGTTCATCACCATCTTCTCTTCATGGCTGTAGCTTCAATTCTTACACAGACCCATGTTCTAATTCTTCTCTGAACCCATCTGATTTCTCTCTGAGATCGACACATTCACAGCTTCAATTCCTTCACTGTGAATTTCAGGTGAACAATGATCCAAGAGATTTGTTCTCTCGATCTCTTTCTATGTTGGTTCAGCTGAATGAAAAATAAAATGCTGTCTGAAATATTTGAGTTAGACCTAACTAGGTCTAAAAGTATGGGACGGCTATCAACGCCCTTGGGTGTTTTTAGCAATTATACATAGACTTCAATTGGTTGCCCCCATCCTTGACTGGCTTCCTTTTATTATTCTTCCAAAAGCAAGTTGCCCCTTAGCATGTGGTTGGGCTCTAAATAATGTTCTCCCCTTAGTGTTTGCCTGGAAAAATGACGGCTTTGCCCCTCTTGTTCAATTTTGGATTATTTATTCTCCTTTTCGTCCATATGACTCCAAAGTACCTAATGAGCTCAAAAGCAAACATAAGATACATAATTTACAAGAAAACTCGCAAATAAAGCATAAATACTAGATATAAAATTAGGTGTTTACCACACCTATCAATCGCTCATTTCTGAAGACCCTGTTTATGCTACATCTGGTGACCTTGGTTATGTTATATTTTCTCGTGTTGGTTCAAGTGATCGGTTAGCTGGTGCCTCTACATCTGTTGGTTACCTTGAAATGTATGCTGAAACTTAGTTTAGGTTTGAGCTAGTTGGGAGTACCTTTTCCAATAAATAAAATCTGGGGAAACGGGCATTTTAAGCCATTTAAACCATCTAAATCATGTTGATCAGTTGACCCATAGATGTGACATATCCTTCTGGGAGCTCCGTTGGTAGGGTTGGCTATGGCAGCTAATTCAATCAAAGATTAGAATAGGGTTCAGCTTCTCCCGGCTAAGCTAACTAAGTAGACCAAGTAAGTAGACCAGTTGAAGCGCTCAGCAATGAAACTGCTTCTCCAAGAATCCAACATCGAAGACTCCGGGATATGAGTATATGAGATCCGCATATGGTTCCTATCGCTTTCATCCCTCTATTGAAATTAGAAGACTATTCAAATAAGATCACAACTTGTCAAAGACTCTATGATCTCGAAACTCGTACAGAGAAGTTATAATATGGATTAGCGCCTAGAACAGGTTACACCCAGGTAGAACGTTCCATTGGAAATCGCTACATACATTGGATTCAAACTATCTGAGACCGGCGAGTGATTGTCATTGGACTCTTTACTTAGTAAACCAATGCCTTAAGCCACGCTGCTGTCATTTCAAGCCCATGCAAAGGTTGACTTGGTCCCCGCTCTAGTACTGGTTGTTTGATCTAAATAGTACTGAACTGGAGAGAGCAGGTAGACTATAGTCCAATCTGGTCAACAACTGGGAGGGAAGGACAATAGCACCTCACCAAAACCTAAACCAGATGAATAGTATAATGGTTAATTTCACAGTTAGAAAATAAGATTGTAAATAATTGATGTGAGGTCTTAGTATATTTAGATTACCTATCCCAATTGAATAGGCTGGCAAATCATCCTTAGCTTCTCTTTACTCTGTAGGCGGGAATACCATAATCCTGGTAACCAGGGAACCCACCTGATAGCAATGGGAGATCAAGTTTGAGTCTTAAGCCCTGAGACTTATAGTAAGTTTCTAGCCCAAAGTTGTTTACACTGCTATGATTAAGTCATTGAAAGGTTTAGCCCATCTTCAAGAGCTAAAACCTTTTGTTAAGAGCTCCGACAGTGAATCCTTGTTGCTGTTAACGTAGAAGCGAGTTCAATATGGAAAGATGGGTTGGGTATTGATGAGGACGTGCCTTTTGTCAATCTAAATGTTAACTTTACAAGCTATGATCTAGAGAGAGTGAGTCTCCAAGCGTTAGCAATCTCTATTTCCTCTTGCTAAGCAAGGTAGGGACTAACCACAGACTAAAGCATCCTTATATATATTTGCTAACTGTAAAATTAACCTTTGTTCAGTCTTATTCATCTGGTTTAGTAGGTTTACCCAGATTTGAGATATGGATATCATCAAAGTAAGGAAAATCATACCGATACAGAAATGTTAGGTTGTAGGCCCATTGACATACCAATTGAGCAAAATCATAAGTTGGGGGGGAAGATACTGATGGCATCCCGGTTGATAAACAGAGGTATCAAAGGTTAGTCGGAAGGTTGATTTACTTGTCTTACACTCGTACCGATATTGCATACTCTGTAAGTGTAGTAAGTCAATTTATGCATGCACCACGCGAGACACACATGGATGCCGTGTACCGGATTTGAGCTCCTTGAATCATTTATTAAGATTGAAGTGAAGTTTACATGAAGTCATGAACAAAGAAGAAAGGAAGCGTCAAAGCACTACCAGGAATACTTAAGAAAGAAAAGGGATGAAGCATGAATACAAAAGTAGATAGGACGGTAACTCCGGATAATGCCATTCTTATGGACCTTCTTCTTTCACTTTTAGGCATGACCCCAATCTCACCTTCGCTTTTGATTAGCTTCTCTTTCGGGGAACTTCTTTACAAATTGACAGAAGCAATTTCTCTATTTGATTTAATGATGTTCTAAGGTGAATGAGGAGAGGTAAAGACAGATATAGCTTTTTTACAATCCGGCTGCTAATTATTTAACTCCATATGTGTGCTATCAGCCTCCTCTATTCTAAGGGGACCACTGGAAACCCACTTAATGTACTATATGATGGGTCTACCCATTCTTTTAGTAACTCTAGTTGTTGTTTCAGCACTTCGTCTCCCACTTCAATGAGGTTATTTACTTCTTCTACTAGATGTACCGAGATGAATATATGTCCTTTCTCAGTAAACTGCAAAGAGCAATCAAACAATAAGCGAGTTAGAATGACATGAGAAACAAAGCAGCTTCTGAACAAGAAAAACACAAAAGAGGAAAGAAGGTTACTTGATCAATGGCAGAAGGTTTCTTCCCATGGTGAAACGTAGATACGAGAATGGCTAAGCCATGAACATGGTTCATACTCACATTGAACTGGTCTTGCAACATAAGTGCACGCTCATCACACATCTTTATGTACTAGTACCTGCTCCAGGCCCACCTAGCCTAACACCATTTAACTTCGAACCAAGATCACTTCCACTTGCAATAACGAATCCCGAATCAACTGACCCACCTGATTCTAGCCACCTTTCCTAATCACCAGTTCATGCCCATCCAAGACGACCAAAGTGACTAAGAAGAGATCTGGCAGTACCTCGACCAAACATAGTTCAAAATCTAGGGGCTTAATAAACCGAAAGTTCATAAACCAGGTCAGAATCTTCCACACTTAGTAAAGAGCTTCTTCACTTCGAGACTCAGACATCAAGACTTTTGACTTTTTGTACTCTTTAATCTAGCTCAGTAGATGACTCACCTGGCGGAGTACTTTCTTCATTATTATCATCAGCTCATGTTCAACTAACAAGTACAGACCTAGCAGATGTACCAAGCCTAGGAAGTTCAAGTAACTAAGAAGACTAAGAGGCCCAAACAATTCATAACCAGCAAGGCTTGCTCTAAGCTATACAAGGGTATATTCCTTATCAAGACGACTAAACCCAGTTTTGGGACTAGTAAATCCCGCACTAGCTGACCCAAGATCACCAACAGTTGGTCATGAAGCAGGAAACCTATTATCTGCACTTCGACCAGCTCCTGTCGAACAATCTACAAGCGTATCCTCTGAAGGATCTCCACTTTCTCCATTAGTTGATATCAACGTACCAAATTCAGCCCATTTTTTTCTATAAAAAGCTCATCCATCAGCTAAGGAAAATAGTCGAGTACCAGCACTTCTTTCATAAATTGAACCACGAAATCCTGCATTAACTGATTTGGTGATGACCAATCTGACGGAACTGATGGGCCAGACAGACCGGATGCACCTGATCCAAGATCACTAACTAAGTTAGCAAAACCAAGAGTTTCAACATACTAATAAGGTCTAGCATTCCCAGGAATAGTACACAATAAAGCAACTTTTCCACGAGGACCTGCCCATTATGCCCTTTAAGGACCACGACCTTCTCCACCAAGCAAAATAGGCCTAGGACATTTTTCCCTTGGACCAGGACTATTTCCACTTGAACTTATGATAACGCTATCAGCAAATCCTGCATCAACCGATCCATCATACCTAAGAAATATAATTCCACTATGAAATATTGCATAAACACGGTCACTCACTAAGTTAGAAAAATCAAGAGTTTACACATTCAAATAAGGTCCAGCATCTCGCGGAATAGCAAACAATGAACCTCTTTCTCCACCTGAAGATCCAGACTTAACTAACCCAGCCAACATAACCCTACTTTTTCTACCTTTCCCAACTAAAGGACCTGATCGATCTGATTCCTCACTAACAGAGTTTACCCACTACCCCATATGATCCCACTTTAACCCAGTTTAACCACTGGATGTCGAGGAACTAGTTAACCCATGAACATCAATAGGATCCCTTTTTGACCTAGTCTCGCTAACTAACTCTGTTATGTCAAGCCCATCAGCTTCTGCTCAATCCGCAAACCCAGGTCCCTCTAGCTTTAAAACAAGACCATTTGCGCTAACGAATCCCACATCTACGGATCCATCTAACCGACTAGATTCATCTGAAGGAACTGCTTCTACACACTTCTCTCTATCAGCAGCTAACCCAAGTCGTAGAGTTTTAGACGCAGTAACTGGTCCATCCGAAGTAACACATAGCATTGAAAGCATGAGGCTTGCCACTAATCGAGTCTAACTTTTCCTATCTGATTTACTTTTCCCCAACATCACTAGGAACTTCACATTCCCCACCAGCAGATTCAAGATCACCAATATTTACAGTATTTTCTGGCGTAGGAAGCCTAATCTTACCAAGAACTCCATCCCTTGAGCCACTTTCTCCACTTCTACTTATAGACCCATCTCCATTAATATCACCACCTCTTCTTTCAGGATCTCCAAACCCATCAGCTGAATCTCCACTTTCTCTATTAGCAAATTCAATAGAATGTCAAAGGAATCAATCTAGGAACAAGAACTTACACGAGTAACATTAACTAACACCCTATGCCTTTCGGTAGCAATTGGGATTGACATGCACTCCAACTTCCGCTTAGAAACACAAATAACTAACTAGCAGTGGCATCTGCTGGATTTGTAGAGTAGTCGTTATCCTTTGAGGTATGAATGTCGTTATTGATTCTGCCCTCAAAGGTTGTTAATATTCCTAAGCGTATTTAATGCTAAAGAGTCTGGTTATTTGATTGACGGTGTAATAAGAGTTAGAAGTCACGAATATCTGTAAGCGTAATAGAAATATTTTAAGAATATGCTTCACGTGGAATCATTCAAATGGGATATTTTGCGCCCTTATATCTTCTCTTTTTTGGAAGCGCAAACTTGAGAATACTGCACTTTCATCTCAGCTATTTAATTTGCCACCTACTCCGTCTCTAGCACCTGCATCAAGTGCATCGCCTCTCTAACTCGACTATCTTGTTGAGCTCCGGTCGGGCCTTCTCGGTCGCGATAAATCTTTCTAGCTTGAGGCTAGCCCGGGCAATGACTGATGTTAGCTATGGCCAACAGATTCAATCACTCAAGACCCCCTATGTATAACTAATATCATATACAATAAAAAAAAAGCGATACAACGTCCCTCAACCAAAATATTAGCTACTGGTAAAACTACAAACTTTACCATTACCTATATGCTACTTTTAGGAAGAACTCGGGAGCCACCTGCAATACCTTCTCTTACTCCTGACCGACCCCTGTAATGGCTACATTCCAATCCCTAACTTACTTGGAATCTTGTGCCATTACCCTCCTTCCGAAAAAAATAACTAAGAAGACTTCCTCTCTTAAATTCGTGTGAAGTGAAATAAGCGCCCCCACAGTTAAAGGCCATTCGATTGCTATTAAAGAATTATTAAATTGGTTGAAGAAGCTAAAGTTTATTAAATTGTAAGTCCATGGAGTCAGACTATTGCCAAGACCTATCTTAAGCACCTTCAACACCAATGGTACTCAATTTCTCATGTTTCCACTCTCTTTTCATTACGAAGATGTATCACGCCAGGATCCGTTGCTCAAACTGAATCATGCCAACGTTATGGAAGTTCCTGGATCGTGTGAAATCAGAGTCGTACCAACACCCTCTGATTTCAGAATACAAAATGGAAAAATAGCTATGGAGATTCCGCGTGGTCAAAGATTCATACAAAGGGAACCTCAACATCAAGTCTCTAAGTACAATCCATTCGAGAAAGATGGATGATCTGTAAGTGACCTATCACGGCACAGCAGTCTACGACGGCAAGGAATGTCTCATTTTTTGGTCTGAATCTCGACAGTCATGTCTCTCTTAGATTCTCCGGTCAAAATAAAAGAGAACTCCATTCAATTCTCCATGGAAACGGATTTTTGCGAATTCTCCCCGGAACTGGAGGATCGTTTCGAGATCTTCGAACATATTCGAGGGTTCAATGTGACTATTGTCACTTCGGCCAACACACAAGATGAGACTTTATCATCATGGAGTGGCTTCTTTCAACAAGATGGGGCTCAGGAAGATTAGGAGAAGCGAAAGAGAAGGATCGGATGGAAAGGAAAAAGGTAGAGGTAGGGTTTAACTGTACGGAAGAGGAAAGGTACTTAAAGTACTCGACTTAAAAGAAAAGGACAGAGAAGGGATGAAAAAACTCATATGTCTATTTGTGGGACCCGTAGTGGGATCATATGTCCTACATGTGGGGGGGGGGGGGACTCGCTGGAAAGAGGGCGAGGCTTGCGGTAAGGGGTGGGTCCCGCAAAAAAGGACATGGGACTAGCGAGGGCGTCTTGCATGGGAATCAGAGCCCACCAGACGTTTTTTGCCCGTGACTTTTCAAGATAGATGAAAGCATATAAGGCTTTCTCAGAGCATACATGCCGATTTATACCTTGCACTTTTTTACGACTTCAAAAATGAGCCCCCTAGGTGTTAAATTATGAGAAGAATTGTTGTATTATCAATAATGAGGAACTGATCGTAGCGGGTTGTTTTACCGGCTTCATTCTCTTGACTCGTAGGAGCTTTGGGGATACCTTCCAAGCTACCTTTGATGTCCGAATGGAAGCGATACAGGAAGAATTGCAGAGATCAGTCCCTAATGAAGCCCTTCTTCTGGAAGCCAAGGAACAAGAGCGTCTACTTAGAATCAGCTTGCAAGTCTGTGGCACCGTAGTGGAATCATTACCACAAGATAAACGAATGCCTCAGTGTGAAGAGACAATACAAGCCTTGTTATGCCGAAACTTTAATGTGAAGCTAGGAACCCTCCTCAATTCTTCATATACCTTGGATCTTTAGGAAGAGCTAGTGACAGGGTTTCGTTCCTCGGTTCATGAAAGATTTGTCCCAGGTTCTACGTCAAAGTCATCTATCGTGGAGTTGATTCGAGAAGGCTATAGTCTAGTCAAGTGGTTAATGCTAGAGCGGCGTGCTGTGTATGCTTTAGTCACAACGGTTCTCATGGCTCTAGTATTCACCGGCTTTCAAGTAATGGAGTATTACCAAGCACCCTTTACGATCTCGGACAGTGTATATGGTTCTACCTTCTTCTTAGCAACTGGCTTCTATGGCTTTCATGTGATTATAGGGACTCTCTTCTCGATCGTCTGTGGTTTCCGCCAATATCTTGGTCATCTAACCAAGGAGCATCATGTTGGCTTTGAAGCAGCTGCATGGTACTGGCATTTTGTAGACGTGGTTTGGTTATTCCCATTTGTCTCTATCTATTGGTGGGGAGGAATCTGAGTCTGAGTCATTGAGGGGCCAAGATGATAACGTAAGGATGAGTTAAGGTGCCATTGCTGGAGTGATCCGGATCATAATGCTCCTAGGTATTCTCTTATCTTAAGAAGGAAATATGCCTTGGGGAATCTTCTTTAGCTTGGTTGGTCTATGCACATCTTCCTCACATTGTCAGGGTATTGGTCTCTCATGAAAGAGCCTGAATGTATCCGCTTCTCGTATTCTCCTACTTTGGTATTTCCATGTTAGTACTCTGTCTATCATTTCCTCCTTCAATTCTATCGTTTCAACCATCGGAAAGAACCAATCCGAAAGGTGAACCACCTTAAATAAGCACTCTAGCATCTTATCAAACCAAAGGTCAAATATCTCATCAAGCTTGTTATGGACCAAGGAAGACCGAGTTGAATAAGTAGACTGAAAGTATGAGCAAGTTAAGTAAGTACGCAAACAGAATAACCATCATATAATACCAATCTCGTAAAGCGGGATTCCTAAACTTAATTAAATATGGAAGCTCTACCAATTGAAAGAAGCACTCGGAAATAGGACCTTTGTTAGCACAGCCTCTGACACCTTACCCTTATAAGCTAAGCGCACAA